>RJVU01030878.1:159258-172660 GCA_003731715.1 Anabarilius grahami
ATTTTTTTATTTTATTTATTTTTTGTTATTCAGCAAAACTTGTGTTCATATGCTTGATATGCAATTGTATTTGCAAGTGAATATGTTTACATTTGTTTGTGAACAACAGGGAATGTTATAGAGCATTTAGAGAATGTTATACTAAGTTTATGATAGTTTAATACAGCAGTTAACGCGAGACGAGCAGATAGCTAACACACAGATTTGATACGCTCCATATGTGGTTGACTTTATCTTCTTTCTTCTTTCCTTGCAGATTTGAATGCAAACAAGCATATTAAATGTGTTGCACCAGAAACGACGCCTGCTCCTTTCTATATGTGTAACATATTTTGGCGAGCCAGCCAGGAGGAGGCGACAGAGTGACCGCCCTCCTTTTCAATGAGTCGAGCCTTCAGCAAGATGGACGCCAGTCAGATCCTGCGTGATCAAGTGAGTGCAGCTCTGTGGCAGCTTGGGGAAGAGTCTCTCTGGGATGTCTGCAGGTACCTGAAATGTGATGGCCTGGACAGTGGAGAGTCCCGCAGCAGGACACGAAGGGCGCTTATCAAGATGGCTGAATGTGTATTGGATGAGCTTGAGGAGAAACAAGAGGGTGATGAAGTTAAACAGTACTGTGCTGATTTATTAACATTCATTGAAAGACAAAGTAAAGAGTGTCCTCAACCAAATGAAGTGTACCCATCAGAGAAGCCAGCTCCAAATGGAGAACAAAAAAAAGATTTTTCACCACACAGCTCTCATGTAAAGAAAACAGATTCCCCATTCAAGAGCCGACTAGAGCCAACTCGCCCATTGCCTGAGGTAACAATGCAAAGAGAGTTTAAAATTTGTGGTCAAATTGGAGAGACTGGTCAGAGGGATAAATTGTCGTATCTCAGTCTAGTCCGTCAGATTGAGCTGGGAATAGAAAAAGGGCACACACAGACGGAAGTAGTCGAAGCTGTAATCAGGGCTGTCAGTCCAGGGCTGCCTTTGAGAGACATGCTAGAGATCAAGCGTGGTCTGACCCTCAGTTCACTACTCACCATCCTGAAAGGTCACTATCGGGTAGATAGCTCCACTGAACTTTACCACCAGCTGCTTAACATCTCTCAAGAGTCCAAAGAAACTGCCCTGAACTTTGTATTCCGTGCAATTGAGCTGAAAGAGAAGCTGTTATGGAAAGCAGCGAATGAGGACACAGATGAACAGTACAGCAGAGCCGTCATTCAACGCAAGTTCCTCCGCTCGATAGAAACTGGACTGTTAAGTGATTCTGTGAAATTCCAAATCCTGCCCTACCTCAGTGATGTGAGTATATCAGATGAAGAACTTATCCAGAAAGTGGATGAGGCGGCCAAAGTCGAAAGTGAGAGACAAGAAAAACGGAAAAGATCCACTGCTGGTAAGACGCCCAAAGTGCAGGAGCTTCAAGCAGATACTCAGGTAAAATCCACACCTGCCCAGAGCCCCTCTAAACTTAAGGAGTCCAACTCAACAGCAGCGATCACAACAGTAAAGGGGAACGAGACTAAGCCAGACAGCATGAATGCGCATCAGATGATGGAAGAACTTCGCAAAGAGATGAAGCAAATGTTTCTGGCTGTAATGGAAGCAAGCCCCCGTCCTCCTGAACAAAAGCAGAGAGCGAAGGGCTGCAAGAAATGCAGGGATGAGAGAACAGGTGAGAGCTGTTCGCACTGTTTCAAATGTGGGCAGGAAGGCCACTTCTCTCGTGGATGCAGAGCATCGTCGGGAAACGGGCAGGGACTACTGAGATGGGGCCAGCAGTAGTCCAAGAAACAGTGCCCCAAAATGAGCGGCCACCACCCAGCCCAGTCATTCAACCTACAACAGCCCTTGGAAAGAGAGCAACTGGCGCCTCATCAGCTGTAAGTGTAGTTAACTATATACCACCTCAATACCAGCCACAGTTAGTAAGCCTTGTAGGAAGCTGATGTATAGAGGACTGTGTCATGGACAATCACCCAGTTAGAGCCCTGTGGGACACGGGAGCACAGTCCAGCATAGTGAATGACCCCTGGCGACTGAACCACCTCCCCCACACCGTTGTCAAACCCATCTCAGAGTTGTTGGGGGATGAGACACTGACAGTCTTTGCTGCCAATGACACGCCCATCCCATATATCGGCTGGATTGAAGTCAGTTTCGGATTAGGCAGTGACCCCACTAAGATGAATGAATTACAAGTGCCAATGCTCGTGTCAAGCGACCCAGCAGTAGCCAGTGACCCCATCATCGGCTACAATGTCATTGAGGCCATCATTAACAGAAATGAGGAAAAGACGAAAAGTGAAAGAAAGCAGTTGGCACAGAAAGTGGGTAGAGCCTGTAATGACTGAGGCAAATCAGACACAATTATTGGTTAGTTAACCAATAGTNATGAATAATTATTAATATTTCCCCTCTTGAGTTAAATCGCTACAAGCCCTTGCGATAACAGTGAAAACTGCTCATCGTGTAGTCAAGTTGATGCAGAATGGTGATTCAGAGATTGGTGTAGTTCGTACCGGTGGAAAAAGAGTGCCCTTACCAGCTAACCAAGTCACCACTGTCTATGTAAGAGCACATGTGAGTTCACGAGCCCAAGGCCAACATATGTTCTTTTCATCTGACTTACTTAATCCTCCCCCAGAAGGCATTATTTACAATGATGTACTGGTGCAGATCCCAGAAAGGAGAGTTCCGTACATACCCATCTCCATGACCAACACGACTGATCACACCATCTGTCTGGACCGTCACAGTGTGATTGGATATCTGGACCGTATACACAGCGCCTATACAAATTAATGAGAATGAGACAAAAGCTGAAATGAAGGACAGCACAGTGACAAAGGCCAGTGAAGCAAGTAGCACACCCCAACCAGATAACACTCAAGCGAGTAGACCAACTTCATGGGACCCTCCTGTGGATCTCTGCCATCTCTCAGAAGGACAGCAGGAGATGGTAAGGAGGATGTTGCGGGAGGAATGTGAGGCATTTTCCTTTGACAGTGATGATGTGGGTTGTATACCATCACTCAAGATGCATATCACCCTCCACGATACAAGCCCTGTACAAAAAACCTACATGTCCGTTCCAAAGCCTCTTCACAATGAAGTTAAGGAGTACCTACAGGATTTGTTGACAAGAGGGTGGATCACACCTTCTCGATCCCCTTATTCATCCCCAGTGGTGTGTGTCCGGAAGAAGGACGGTAGTCTTCGTCTCTGTGTTGACTATAGAGAACTTAACCGCAAGTCAGTCCCCGACCGCCATCCGATACCGAGGATTCAAGACATGTTGGATGCTCTAGGTGGGAGCTCATGGTTCTCAGTCTTAGATCAGGGTAAAGCGTACCACCAGGGTTATCTGGATGAGGAGAGCCGCCCTCTCACAGCTTTCATCACACCCTGGGGGCTCTATGAATGGGTGCGCATACCCTTTGGCTTGAGCTCGGCACCCGCAGAGTTTCAGAGGAGCATGGAGCATTGTTTGATTGGGCTGAGAGACACGAGTTGCCTCCCGTACCTGGATGACAACCTGGTACACAGTAGTAGCTTCAACGAGCACGTGGAGCACATCCGTCTTGTTCTCCAGCGTTATAAGGAACATGGTGTGAAGCTGACCCCCAAAAAATGTGAGCTGTTTAGATCGAGTGTGAGGTTTCTTGGCAAGCTGGTGACAGGAGAGGGTTACACAATGGACCCTGCAGAGATGGCTCCGGTGCAGGCGTTAAAAGAGAAGACCCCTAACACAGTGGGTGATGTGCGCCAGATCCTTGGGTTCCTCTCCTACTACAGATCCTTCATCCCCAATTTCTCCCGTGTGGCCCACCCGCTGTATAATTTACTCACTGTCCCTAACCCCGAGAAGTGCACTCCAGACACTACCGTGAAGAAGCCCCGTAAAACAGGAAAGAAAAACAAGGGTCACTTACCATAGCAGACACCTGTACAGTGGACCAACTCTCACCAGGAAGTGCTGAACCAGCTAATAGATGCACTCACGAAGCCCCCTGTCCTTGGATATCCGGATTTCACCCAGGCGTTCGTATTACATTGTGATGCATCCCAAGTTGGTCTGGGTGCAGTTTTATATCAGAGACAGAAGGGAAAGATGAAAGTGGTCGCCTATGGCTCCCGCACCCTGAGTCCATCAGAAAAGAGGTACCATCTGCACTCTGGAAAACTTGAGTTTTTAGCATTGAAGTGGGCAATCTGTGAACGTTTCCGGGATTATCTTTACCATGCCCCGTCGTTCGTGGTATATACAGATAACAATCCACTGACATATGTGCTCACCACCGCAAAACTCAATGCAACAGGACACAGATGGGTGGCGGAGTTGGCCGATTATAACTTCACCATCCGGTACCGCCCAGGCAAGAACAACTCCGATGCAGATGGATTGTCACGGATGCCCTTGGATATTGAGGACTACATGCGTTGCTGTACGGCTGAGGCCAGTCAAGATGTAATCAGTGCATCCATGGAGAGGGTCATAACGGAAAGGAGAAACCCTTGCCGGGGTGTGGGGTTGATTCAGGTCAGTGCTTTGAGCATGGTGAAGGACAGTGAAACCAGCCAACCTCTCACCGCAGATCAAATCCGCAAAGCACAGGAAGAGGATGAAATTCTGTCGAGAGTCCTCTGGTACAAGTCACAGAGCAGGCGGCCAAGTAGAGCTGAAGTGAAAGCAGAGAACCCTGCAGTGGCCATACTGCTGAAACAGTGGCCAAAGGTTCATGTGGGTCAAGATGGTGTTCTGCGCCGTAGGACTTCCCGTCGAGAACAACTGCTGCTCCCCAAAGTTTATCATCCGCTGGTCTTCAAAGAACTACACCAAGACATGGGTCACTTGGGGGTTGAAAGGACGCTTGACCTGATTCGAGAACGGTTCTACTGGCCACAGATGAGTAGGGACGTTGAACATTTTGTCAGTAAAGTGTGTGAATGCCTCAAGAAGAAGAAACCGAGTAAGCAGACCCGTGCACCTCTGGACTCCATCCAGACCACATATCCATTCCAGCTTGTTTCCATAGATTTTCTGCATTTGGAGAAATGTAAGCATGGGTATGAGTATATATTGGTGGTCATCGACCATTTTACGAGATTCGCGCAGGCCTACGCAACAAGGAACAAAGCGGCCAAGACTGTAGCTGACAAGATTTTCAACGACTTTGCCCTTAAGTTCGGGTTTCCCAGCAGACTACATCACGATATGGGTAAAGACTTTGAGAACAGATTGATGGCCAGCTTGAAGAAACTCTCTGGCATCCAGGGCTCGCACACGACACCCTACCACCCCCAGGGTAACGGGCAGGTGGAGAGGTTTAACCGTACCCTGTTGTCCATGCTGCGTACCTTGGAGGACAAGGAGAAGGAGGATTGGAAGGAGTACCTCGCTAAAGTAGTCCACGCGTAGAACTGCACAAAGAATGAGGCAACGGGTTACGCGCCCTATTACCTTACCTTTGGACGTTCTCCTCGCCTGCCTATTGATTTGTTATTCAATCTGGAAAAAGATGAGGCCCATGACACCTATGATGACTACGTGAGTCATTGGAAGACGAGAATGCAAGAGGCATATAAGATTGCGGCAAAAACAGCTGTCAAGGGAGCAGTTCGGGGAAAAGTCCTCTACGACAGAAAAGTCCAGGGGAGAGACCTCCACCCCGGCGACAGAGTTCTCCTCAGAAACCTCACTCTCAGAGGGGGTCCTGGAAAGATCCAGTCCTACTGGGAGGGCCAAGTGTACAAGGTGAAGGAGAGAAAAGCCGATGGCAGTCCAGTTTATAAGATCAGCCCAGAAAATGGTAAAGGAAGAGACAGAGTGGTTCACAGAAATCTTCTGCTGCCCTGTGATTTCCTTCCCCTTGATCGGCCACCAGCAGAGACTCGTCAGCCACAGAAGGACTCCCAGAGCTTTCCAAAGGAAAGAACCAAGCCAGAACGACAGCATCGGCAACAGCTAGAACAGAGTGACACCTCCAGCGACGAATGCAGCGGCAACCACCAGTGGCATCTCAGACCTGGCCGAGGGAGACGGCAAAGACAGGGTTCACTGAATCCTCTAGCAGAGCCTTTTCAGCCTCAGCAGAGTCCTCAGCATCACGAAGAGGATGTGCCACTACATAGCGAAGAGGATGTGCCACTACATAGCGAAGAGGATGTGCCACTACATAGAGAAGAGGATGTGCCACTACATAGCGAAGAGGATGTGCCACTACAATCTCAGAGACCTGACTTGAGTCCTGATAGGCCGGAGCATGGTGAATCCGAGACCGACCCTCCGGTCCTGATGCAAAGGGAGCAACAGGCGGTAAGACAGCGACCCCAGAGACTGAGACATCAGCCTGTGGTACTGAGTTATGATACACTGGGTCAACCGTCCTTGGTACAAAGAAACTGTAAGGTAACAGAGACTCAAGCAACACAGATTAAGAGTTACTGGAGGCCTTGGATGGCTGAAGTATTCTAATGTGATGTTTTCCTTGTTCACGGAAATGTCCGGAGACATTTAACTTTGTGGGGGAGAGTGTAGCCCTGAGTGTTTATTGCTCCTTTAAGAGACACACATAAATATTGCCCCCTTAAATTTTGATTTCGGTAATGGAGTTCGGATAATAAGAATTACGGTGACAATTGATGATAATACTGTTGCGATGTATTTTTAGAAAAAGTGTTATTGTTGTGAAACTCAGCTTCACCAATAGAGGGCACCCTAAGCATTACACTAGGCTGAGGATTGGTCACTGACGCTAGTAGAGTGAAAGAGCACTCAGTATGTAATGAGTGAGTTCGAGTGTACACGCTACATAGAGTGTTCCTGATCTAACCTGTCCTTTTTCATACTTTTATACAGGTAAGCTGACGAAAATTCACCCTCTAGTAAATCACAACAGTATTATGTGCTTATAAAACTGTAGTTCTTGCGAGAAATATATTGAGATGTTCAATGTTACGGTGGTTCAGAGTTTTTGCACCTAAAATGGCGGAAAATCATATTAACAATCCTGATAAAAGATTGTAACTTTCTGCATGAGTGAAAATGAGTATAGTTAGTGTTTAAAAAGACCATGATTCAAACAAAAATGTGAGACAAGTGATGGGTGATGTACTAAATCGATGTTTAAGAACCTGAAATGGTCGTGTGTAGTGTTAAAGAAGTGAAGCTAAAACGCACACGTGTGAATAGGCCTATAATCACCCCACTCACGTGTTAACTTTATGGAGAGTCATTCCATCAGCCATTAACTGAAAAAAGAGCATTTCATGGTTTATTATTAATAAGAAATCAGACTCAGTGTGTTAATGATTTTATTATCTATTTGCTGAGGATGTAATGTTAAAATATAGAAACCGGTATTGGGTTAAAACTGTGATTAAAGTAATTCATAAAATAATAAAAAGAGCAATAAGAAAAGTTTATACAATTAAAAATGCTGGAGTAATGTAGCTATATACTGAGTTGTAATTTTCAGTGTTTGAGTATAGAGCTTGCACATTACTCGCCTGTATTTATGTTAACAGAGTGTAATGTGATACTTTGATGTTATTTACTATACTTGCCTTTGCACAGCGTAAGAGTGAGTATTGAACATGTTTAGGTTTAGGTTTATTGTGTTATGGTGTTAATGGGTTTAGAAAAGGAAATTTTAAGGATAGCGTGATGGTGTGTCCAGTCAGTGTCATGAATATGCATAAATACTTGCACTTTGAGACATTATTTTTGATACTGTTAGAAAAACTGACGCTAGTAGAGTGAAAGAGCGCTCAGTATGTAATGAGTGAGTTCGAGTGTACACGCTACATAGAGTGTTCCTGATCTAACCTGTCCTTTTTCATACTTTTATACAGAAATAAATGTGTTGCACAAAGGAAGAGCACCGCCTCATTCTTGAAAAGTGTAACATATGACAATAAAACTGAAACTGAAACTGAGTAGTACTGTACAATAAGAATGTTTTTCCCCATAACCTGGAAATGAACATTTATTAAAATTAATAAGCAATTAGTAACACACTGAGTGTTCAAAAGTAACACACTGAGTGTTCATTGGCCAAACAGGTTAATTGAATGTAATATTAATTTTATTACATTAAGTTAATTTTATTAACTGATCCAAATATTTATAATTAATTATAACTAGTTATGATTAATTCTTTGAGGTAATTTGCTACAACCTACAACCCGAATTCCGGAAATGTTGGGAATTTTTTTTTTTTTTTTTATAAAATAAAAACATAGACTTTCAAATCACATGAGCCAATATTTTATTCACAATAGAAAATAGATAATATAACAAATGTTTAAACTGAGAAATTTTACACTTTTATCCACTAAATGAGCTCATTTCAAATTTGATGCCTGCTACAGGTCTCAAAAAAGTTGGCACGGGGGCAACAAATGGCTGAAAAAGCAAGACATTTTTAAAAGATTCAGCTAGGAGAACATCTAGCAACTAATTTATTTTATTAATATCAGGTCTGTAACATGATTAGCTATAAAAGGGATGTCTTAGAGAGGCAGAGTCTCTCAGAAGTAAAGATGGGCAGAGGCTCTCCAATCTGTGAAAGAGTGTGTAAAAAGATTGTGGAATACTTTAACCCTCTGGAGTCTGAGGCTGATTTGGGGTCCTGGAGAAGTTGACATGCCCTGACATTTGTGCTTTTTTCAGTTGCTTATAAACATATTAATTACAAAAGTCTAATTACAATGTATTCAGCAGAAACTAGGCTACAATAATATGTGAGCAACAAGTATGTACATGTTTGTTTTTTTTGAGAGAATTACGTATATGCGTGTTTTTTGAAAAAAAAACAAAAAAATAAGTCACTGAAATAAGGCCCTAAAACACATAGTTAATATTTTTTTCACAAGACTTTTGGGAACTGTATATTTTAGCCTAGAGTTTTTGCTTCACAATGATGTAAAAATCATTCTGCCTACTCGGACGCATAAAACAATGTATTTATTTTAAATTTCTAAGACACTTTTTGGTCAGTGAGCCTGTACGCGGAGAGGCGTGAATCTTCATGAATAATGCTGTGATTCAGACCTGAGAAGATTAAGACCCTGCCCCTAATGAGCTGCATACTGAGCCATTAGGTCAGGAATGTGACTGAGTCAACTAAGAAAGAATGCAATGACAAGAGAAATATAGCATTTTTTTGTTTGAAGTTTATTTAAAATATAGTTAACTATATAAATGAGAGTCAAAGACACATTTTGAGCACACAGTTATACCTGGAAATAAATCCTGTTCAAAGATATATTTGAACATCACTTACCTGGCATTTGGTGTTTCTGCACTGGAGAAAAAAAAAAAAAACAATTTCCAGTCAGTGATCTCAGTATCATAGTCATGCAGTCCAATGTATCCCAATATCTGGTCACTATGATTCTCAAATCTATCTGTGAGATAAAAGAAAAAAGCCCTCAGTGGACTAACAGGATCATATCAGCTATTGTAATATGTACACTCTTAACTGAAAACATGATTTTTGTGATCTTATGAATGCACATATTATTGCACATCATGTGAAGAAAATTTTGTATAGGCCTATATTTTAAATTACAATACCGGTCAAAAGATTTGACACATTACTATTTTTAATGTTTTTGAATGAAGTCTCATGCTTATCAAGCCTACATTTATTTGATCAAAAATACAGAAAAAAACAGCAATACTGTGAAATATTATATACAATTTAAAATAATAGTTTTCTATTTTAATATACTTTCAGATATAATTTATTTCTGTGATGCAAAGCTTTATTCATTCCTTGCGAATGAAAGCTTAATTGAAAATTTCATTTTACAGTAAACTCTTCATAATCGGTCCAAAACAGGCCAAAATAAATATTGTCTAAACATCATATTGCTATGACATTTTATGTATCTTATTTGTTATATTATAGAGCCTATAAATGTTAATGTTCAGTTTAATATGTTGCTAAAACATTTTATTTCAGTATTTATTACATATATCAGTCGATTTCACTCATCTCAGTATAGCAATATTTTTTGGGAAAAGCCAATAATCATTCACACAGAGACACAGAACATGCAGGATTCATATTTAAACAGTGTTTTTGTAGCTTAATATTGACAGACATGAGTCTATATCGAGATTAGAATAAATTATTTAGGGATAAAAAAAAAATAAATAAATAAAAATAAAAACTTACCATGGCATGACATACAATCCTCAAGTTGATCCTCGAAATGGAATTGAATCCAGTCGTGCTCTTCCTCTGAGGTAAATCCTTTTATAATTATTCCTTACCGCTTCTCAAAACGATGAAAAGTATATGAAACTGACTAAGCTTGATGTGTTTTTCCGAGCTGACGCAGGCGTTCACTCTGTGGCATTGATCGCCTCAGAATTTGCGTCTGAATAGAGCTTGCGGTCCGTGGGCGTCGCCGCATTAGCGGATAATGAGCTGACTCGCAAACGACTGACATCGCTCTCTTTTCAAACAGATTACATAAACAGAAAATATTTGTTTTCGATTTGTCTTACATGATTTAAAACCTGACATTTCAACGTTTATTTAGACATATGTCTCATGTTTGTGTGATAAGTATTCACTAAGTTAGTTCATTTTCTGAGGGAGTATCAGATTGGACTTCATTCAGAGAGAGATGACAGGTAGTGCATCATGTTAGTTTTATTTTTTTTTGCAAAAAGCACAACATTTAGTTTTTACTGTGAGTGTACACAAATAAAAGAAGACATTCTATAGTTTCAATTGATATACTACTTCTGTCTCTATGACAAAAAAAGACGGAGTATTTTAAGTTGATGTTGCTGCTATGTGAAAAAAATCCAGCAAAACGCGCCAGCGCGTTTCCCAACTCCAGAGTGTTAAAAACAATGTTCCTCAACATCAAATTGCAAAGGCTTTGCAAATCTCATCATCTACAGTGCATAACATCATCAAAAGATTCAGAGAAACTGGAGTCTGCCTCGCTGCCTCTGCCTCGCTGCTCAGAGTGGTTTGCGTCTCCGTATAGCTTTGTTTTCTCTTACTTTTATTGAATCTCGTACTTTTATTCATTGTTGCTCATATTATTATTACTTTATATATACTATGGCCTACCACATTAATCTGACGCCGCTAGCTTGTAATCTTTGAATCTAAATCGCTGTTACAACGCGTTTGCATCTCGCTAGCTTGTTTTGTCATCAGTCTCTCGCGCGCTCCTTTTTCAACGCGTTCATCAAGTGAAGTGAAGTGAAGTGAAGTGACATGTGGCCAAGTATGGTGACCCATACCTCGGAATTTGTGCTCTGCATTTAACCCATCCAAGTGCACACACACAGCAGTGAACACACACCCGGAGCAGTGGGCAGCCATTGCTGCGACGCCCGGGGAGCAGTTGGGGGTACGGTGCCTTGCTCAAGGGTCTCACCTCAGTCATGGTATTGAGGGTGGGGAGAGCGCTGGACATTCACTCCCCTCACCGACAATCCCTGCCGGACCTGAGATTCGAACCCATGACCTTTGGGTTACAAGTCCGACTCTCTATCCATTAGGCCACGACTGCCCCCAAACAGCTGTGGTAACTCGGATCAGTCTACAAACATGGTGAGTCATGTCATCCCCTCCCAGAATTGTTTCCTGTTCCATTTGTCACATGTTCAGCATAGCTCTCTCTGTCAGCGATGAGGGATTTACATGTCATAAATGTAGGGAAATAGTCAGGCTGACAGAGAGAATCTCAGAATTAGAGACACGCATCCAAACTTTAATCGAGGATAGTAAGAATGCAGGGGCTTCAGATACTGTTTTGGATGCGACTAGCTTAGTGAACTCTGTACATTGTTCGGTTCCGGCTGTAGAGCCTGCGCAGCAGGGCACTTGGGTTATGGTGAGGCGGCCTAGCCACGGAAAACACCACTCTTCCATTCCAATAAGAACATCAAACAGGTTCTCCCCACTTAGTGACGCACCCACTGAGAATCCTGTTGAAAGTGCCCTAGTTATTGACGATTCTATTACACGGAACGTGAAAATAGAGACACCAGCCACCATAGTCACATGTTTGCCGGGAGCCAGAGCACCTGACATCAATGCAAATTTAAAAGTGCCGGCTAATGCTAATCGTAAATACTCTAAAATTATTATTCACGTCGGCACAAATGATGTTCGACTTCGCCAGTCGGAGATCACTAAAATTAACATTAAAGAGGTGTGTGAACTCGCAAGTACAATGTCAGGAGAAGTAATTTGCTCTGGCCCTCTTCCTGTTCGTCGGAGTGATGAGATAGTTAGCAGATTATCATCACTCAATGGATGGCTGTCTAAGTAGTGTCCGCAAAATAATATAGGTTTCATAGACAATTGGAAAAGTTTTTGGGGCAGACCTGACCTGTTGAAAAGAGATGGTATTCATTCCTCCCGGGATGGTGCTGCTCTTCTCACTAGTAATATGGCACATAGTCTTAGAGCTGAAACATGACAAACTGGGGCCCAAGTCAGGAAGCAGACAAACTGGCTAAACCGACCGTCAAGTTAAGTCAAGTCACCTTTATTTATATAGCGCTTTTTACAATGCAGATTGTGTCAAAGCAGCTTTACATTGATAACTGGTACATAATTTTGGCTGCACAGCAGCTCTTAAAGAATAGTGTCAATGCAGGCAGATCAGAAGCACTGTTGATTAAATGTCAAGAATACTGTTGAATATCAAATGTCAAGTCAAATGTCAATGACCGTCTGCTAGCTGCCTCCCGTTACAGAAGTCAGATAATTCCCAACACATAGAAACTCTCACACCTAGATATTATCACATAGAGACTGTGTCTGTACCCCGAATTAGTAAAAACAAAAAACTTCCAAACCCATTTAATGGTAAAAATTTAATTGATGTTCAACAAATACAAAAAAATAGAGATAATAATGATAAACAAATTATAAAGCTTGGGTTGTTAAATATTAGATCACTTTCTTCAAAAGCACTTATTGTAAATTATATTATCACAGACAATAATCTAGATGTGCTATGTTTGACAGAAACCTGGCTAAAACCGGACGATTACATTACTTTAAATGAGTCTAGCCCTCAAGGTTATGATTATCGACACAATCCTTGACAGAAAGGCAAAGGGGGAGGTGTTGCTGTAATTTATAGTAATATTTACAGTATTAGTCAAAAGTCTTTCAAATATAATTCCTTTGAAGTGATGGTACTTTACGTAACATTATGTAAGTTGACATTTGTGCTGGCTACTGTATACAGGCCACGAGGACACCATACAGACTTTATTAAAGAATTTGCTGATTTTCTATCGGAATTAGTACTAGTTGCAGATAAAGTCCTTGTTGTTGGTGATTTTAATATCCATGTAGATAATAAAAAAGACTCATTGGGATTGGCATTTACAGACATTCTAAACTCTATT
>RJVU01030878.1:173700-197170 GCA_003731715.1 Anabarilius grahami
TTTGCGAGTGAGACGGGTTCCGTAAGTTTCTTGGAGGGAGGGGAGAGAGACACCAATGATCTTCTCAGCTGCTCTCACTATGCGTTGCAGAGTCTTCCGGCAGGACGCATTGCAGGCGCCATACCACACAGTGATGCAGCTCGTCAGAATGCTCTCGATGGTGCCTCTGTAGAAGGTGCACATGATGGGGGGTGGGGCTCTGGCTCTCCTCAGTTTGCGGAGGAAGTAGAGACGTTGTTGAGACTTCTTGGCCAGTGCTGTGGTGTTGTCGGTCCAGGAGAGGTCCTCTGTGATGTGCACACCCAGGAACTTGGTGCTGCTCACTCTCTCCACAGTTGCACCGTTGATGGTCAGAGGAACATGCTGAGTGTGCGCTCTCCTGAAGTCAACAACAATCTCCTTCGTCTTCTCCACGTTCAGAGAGAGATTGTTGTTACTGCACCACCCAGCCAAGCGGCTCACCTCGCTCCTGTAGTTTGTCTCATCTCTGTTGCTAATGAGACCCACCACAGTCGTGTCATCCGCAAACTTAATAAAGAGGTTGGAGTTGTGTGACGGTATGCAGTCGTGGGTCAGCAGAGTGAAGAGGAGGGAGCTCAGCACACATCCTTGGGGGGCCCCAGTGTTCAGGGTGGTGGTGCTGGATGTGTTGCTGCCGACCCGTACTGCCTGAGGTCTTCCAGTCAGAAAGTCCAACAGCCAGTTGCACAGCGAAGTGTTGAGCCCCAGCTCGATCAGTTTGTGAATGAGCTGTTGAGGGATGATTGTGTTGAATGCTGAACTGAAGTCTATGAACAGCATTCTGACGTATGAGTCTTTTTTCTCTAGATGTGTGAGTGCTGAGTGGAGGGTAGTTGAGATGGCATCATCGGTCGACCGGTTGGACCGATATGCAAACTGGAATGGGTCCAGGGAGCTTTGTAAGCTCCTCTCTGTGTGGAGTAGACAAAGTCTAAAATGTTTTTACCTCTTGTTGGAAAATTAATGTGTTGGTGTATTTTTGGAAACACACTCTTTAAGTCAGCATGGTTGAAATCTCCAGCTATGATGAGAAAAGCATCAGGGTGTGCTGTCTGCTGCTCACTGATGTGCTGGTGCAGTTCATTTAGTGCCTCACTCCTGTTGCTGTTGTTGTTGATCAGGGGAATGTAAACCGAAACGAGCAGTATGGCAGTATATTCCCTCGGCAGATAGAACGGCCGGCACTTAATAATCATAAACTCCAGCAGGGGTGAGCAGTGTTTGCAGATCACAACAGCATCGCGGCACCACGCATCATTGATGTAAACACAAAGCCCGCCTGTCCGCTCGATAGCACGTCAGCTGGTCGAGCTGAATAGCGCAGTCCGGAACGTTGTTGCTAAGCCACGTTTCCGTAAACACAAAAACACAACAGTCTCTTACAGTCCTTTGAGTTGAACGTAGTAATCGGATGTAGTCCAGTTTATTGTCCAAAGAGCGTACGTTGGCCAGTACGATGGTGGGGATAGATGGCTTGTGTGGGTTAGCCGTTAGCCTAGCCAGGATACCTCCGCGCTTACCCCTCTTCTGCTTTCTCTCACACCGCTTGCGGCGCCTCCGCTGTGGGCGAGATGCAGCAGTGGGGGTCGGTGACGATGTAGGCCTCCGGAGCAGTCCGAGATCTCGCAGCTGTTCAGCGTGCGCGGAGTTTAACTCTAGAAATGCGGTTCTGCCGACATCCAGTAGAAACTCACGACTGTATGCGTGCTTAAAGACAGGTAGACGCGATGACGACGTACAAAAACACTGCGACTCACAAGACAAAAAACACGAAAACACCGTTCTGTCAGGACAGAGAGAAGCCGCTGCGTGTGGACGCGCCGCCATTATCCAGATGGAATGGATAATGATTTGCTCTTATCATCAGATCGTGGTTGTATCTCTCTATTAGTGTTACTGGATCTTAGTGCTGCATTTGACACTATTGATCACAATATTCTTCTAAATAGACTCGAAAACTATGTTGGCATTAGTGGAATTGCATTGTCATGGTTCAAATCATACTTATCTGACCGTTATCAGTTTGTAGTAGTAAACGATGAGAGGTCATATCAATCACAAGTTAAATATGGAGTACCGCAAGGCTCAGTACTAGGACCGTTGCTTTTCACTCTGTACATGCTACCCTTGGGAGATATCATTAGGAAGCATGGCGTTAGTTTTCATTGTTACGCTGATGATACTCAGCTCTATATCTCTTCGCGCCCTGACGAAACTTACCAATTCGCTAAATTAACAGAATGTATAGCTGATATAAAAAACTGGATGACCAGTAATTTCCTACTACTAAATTCAGAAAAAACAGAGATTCTAATTTTTGGACCGAAAACTTCTTCACGCAATAACCTAGAATACTGTCTAACACTTGATGGCTGCTCTGTTAAGTCTTCGTCGTCAGTTAGGAACCTGGGTGTGCTCTTTGATACCAATCTTTCATTTGAAGGCCATGTTACTAGCATCTGTAAAACCGCATTCTTCCATCTTAAAAATATATCTAAACTACGACATATGCTCTCAATGAAAAATGCAGAACAGTTAGTTCATGCGTTCATGACCTCAAGGCTAGATTACTGTAACGCTCTACTGGGTGGTTGTTCCTCCCGCTTGATAAATAAACTACAGCTCGTACAAAATGCAGCAGCTAGAGTTCTTACTAGAACTAGGAAGTATGACCATATTAGCCCAGTTCTGTCATCACTGCATTGGCTTCCTGTTAAACATCGTATAGATTTTAAAATCTTGCTAATTACTTACAAAGCACTAAATGGTTTAGCTCCCCAGTACCTAAGCGAGCTCTTAATGCATTATAGTCCTTCACGTTTATTGCGATCTCAGAATTCAGGCCAGCTGATAATACCTAGAATATCAAAATCAACCGCAGGCGGTAGATCCTTCTCCTATTTGGCACCTAAACTCTGGAACAATCTTCCTAGCATTGTTCGGGATGCAGACACACTCTGTCAGTTTAAATCTAGACTAAAAACGTATCTCTTTAACCTGGCATACACATAACACATTATCAATTTATATTTTCAAATCCGTTAAAGGATTATTAGGCTGCATAAAATAGGTCAGCCGGAACCGGGAACACTTTCTATAACACCAGATGTACTCGTTACATCAGAAAAAGAATGGCATCTACGCTAATATTAGTCTTTCTGTTTATCCCGAGGTTTACCGTAGTCAACCGGATCCGGGCCGTATCCAGCTGAGACCAAGGACCGGAGCCATGACACGACCACAACGCAGCCCTGAAGTATCAGCAGAGATCGAGTCGACTAGATCATCCATTGTGAAGGCCTCATCAACACGACAGCCAGTAGCACAGTTCCTCAACAAACCGTCCATACCGGCATGATGAATACGATCCTCAACCGGACGGAACTGGAAAAAATACTTTGAATGTTGCGATCCTATCAGACTTATGATAGCAACCTGAATCGTAACAAAGCACTGTTCGCCAGAGGAGAACTGGCCCACCGACTAAGCCTGGTTTCTCCCAAGGTTTTTTTCTCCATTTTAACACCTATTTGCCACCTGTTTGCCACCTGATGTCACCTGTTGGAGTTTGGGTTCCTTGCCGCTGTCGCCTTTGGCTTGCTTAGTTGGAGACACTTGACATTTGACTTGACATTCAATATTCAACAGTATTCTTGACATTTATTCAACAGTGCTTTTGATCTGCCTGCATTGACACTATTCTTTAAGAGCTGCTGTGCAGCCAAAATTATATACCAGTTATCACTGTAAAGCTGCTTTGACACAATATGCATTGTAAAAAGCGCTATATAAATAAAGGTGACTTGACTTGACAAGGCCGAAAACCTTTATTGGATGCCCGTGGTCTTTGGGCCCTCAGACGACACTGCATCACTCATCGGTAAACACAATTCTCTGTGCCATCTGCAGATGCCAACTAAAGCTCTATCATGCAAAAAGGAAGCCATATGTAAACATGGTCCAGAAGCACCATCGTGTCCTGTGGGCCAAGGCTCATTTAAAATGGACTGTTTCAAAGTGGAAAAGTGTTCTATGGTCAGATGAGTCCAAATTTGACATTCTTGTTGGAAATCACAGACGTGTTGTGTCCTCCGGGCTAAAGAGGAAGGAGACCTTCCAGCGTGTTATCAGCGTTCAGTTCAAAAGCCAGCATCTCTGATGGTATGGGGGTGCATAAGTGCATTCAGTATGGGCAGCTTGCATGTTTTGGAAGGCAGTATGAATGCTGAAAGGTTTATAAAGGTTTTAGAGCAACATATGCTCCCCTCCAGACGACGTCTATTTCAGGGAAGGCCTTGTCTTTTTCAGCAGGACAATGCAAAACCACATACTGCAGCTATTACAACAGCTTGGCTTCATGCAACCTCGATGCCCAGACGCCTTCAAACTGTTTTGAAAAGAAGAGGAGATACTACACCATGATAAACATGCTCCCGTCCCAACTATTTTGAGACCTGTAGCAGGCATCAAATTTGAAATGAGCTCATTTTGTGCATAAAATTGTAAAATTTCTCAGTTTAAACATTTGTTATGTTATCTATGTTCTCTTGTGAATAAAATATTGGTTCATATGATTTGAAAGTCTTTTGGTTTTCATTTTATTCCAATTTAAAAAATGTCCCAACATTTCCGTAATTCGGGTTGTTAATTCTGTCTTCTCCCACTTTGAATACATTAAACATTAAGTTTTGTTTTTGAATATGAAATCTTTGCACTATTATATGACAGACCCTTGCTGCTCAGAGTGCTAATAAAACATAGTAATTTCTTGGTAAAATGTGTCTAGCTACAAAAGGTCAGTGTTTGTTTGTATGCACAAAGAGTGATATGTAAATTGTCTTGATAAGTAGCTGAATTTTATCCATTGGGTCCACTGGAGACTAAAGACCTAGAAATGATAGAGACAAAAGAGATGCCATGATGGGAGAAGTGTTCCTGATCTATTCACATGACTCCATACCGATCCCAAGCTTCACAACACCAGGACATTATTAACCAATATAAAAAATGTGCGTAAAGAGTGCATTTCTTTATATCAGATTTAACCCTGCAAAATATTCAGGGCCATTGCTTTACTGTATTTATTTATTAAACAATATTACATTTGAAATTATGAAACTGATGAACATATAAATACTGTAAAGTACAACTATATTTTAGTATTAGTTGTGGCCTATAACAGTGTTGTTGTCAATGATAATTCTCTGCTAGAAAAATCAGTTAACAGCCCGTAGGGTGAACCGTTCCAAAAGACCACATTGGATTAAACATTTAATTAAATCCTGGGGTCAGATTCCCGAAACATTCTTAAAGATAAAATTGTTCTTAACTGCTATTTTCTTCTTTTTGTTGTTAAGACATAATAGAAGTATTCATATTCCTGAAAAGAATGTTCTTAAAAAATCATCGTCAAATCACCTTTATTTCTATAGCGTTTATACAAATTTGGCTGTACAGCAGATCTAAAAGAAAATTGTGTCATTGTTTAGCTGAAGTCAGTTCAGTGTTGATTCAGTTCCGTTGTAAAGATCATCAATTATTAAATTAGTTATTTCATCATATAGATTTCATCTATAAAGCAGCTCTGCAGAAAACAGTGATGTCATTGTTCAGCTCAGTTTAGTTCTCATCCAATAGTGTCAGGGCAGTCAAGCTGAATGTTGTCTGCTTCCCGAACAAAGCCAGGAATACAGGTCCTTCTCAAAAAATTTGCATATTGTGATAAAGTTCATTATTTTCCATAATGTAATGATAAAAATTAAACTTTCATATATTTTAGATTCATTGCACACCAACTGAAATATTTCAGGTCTTTTATTGTTTTAATACTGATGATTTTGGCATACAGCTCATGAAAACCCAAAATTCCTATCTCAAAAAATTAGCATATTTCATCCGACCAATAAAAGAAAAGTGTTTTTAATACAAAAAAAGTCAACCTTCAAATAATTATGTTCAGTTATGCACTCAATACTTGGTCGGGAATCCTTTTGCAGAAATGACTGCTTCAATGCGGCGTGGCATGGAGGCAATCAGCCTGTGGCACTGCTGAGGTGTTATGGAGGCCCAGGATGCTTCGATAGCGGCCTTAAGCTCATCCAGAGTGTTGGGTCTTGCGTCTCTCAACTTTCTCTTCACAATATCCCACAGATTCTCTATGGGGTTCAGGTCAGGAGAGTTGGCAGGCCAATTGAGCACAGTAATACCATGGTCAGTAAACCATTTACCAGTGGTTTTGGCACTGTGAGCAGGTGCCAGGTCGTGCTGAAAAACGAAATCTTCATCTCCATAAAGCTTTTCAGCAGATGGAAGCATGAAGTGCTCCAAAATCTCCTGATAGCTAGCTGCATTGACCCTGCCCTTGATAAAACACAGTGGACCAACACCAGCAGCTGACATGGCACCCCAGACCATCACTGACTGTGGGAACTTGACACTGGACTTCAGGCATTTTGGCATTTCCTTCTCCCCAGTCTTCCTCCAGACTCTGGCACCTTGATTTCCGAATGACTTTGGACCACTGAGCAACAGTCCAGTGCTGCTTCTCTGTAGCCCAGGTCAGGCGCTTCTGCCGCTGTTTCTGGTTCAAAAGTGGCTTGACCTGGGGAATGCGGCACCTGTAGCCCATTTCCTGCACACGCCTGTGCACGGTGGCTCTGGATGTTTCTACTCCAGACTCAGTCCACTGCTTCCGCAGGTCCCCCAAGGTCTGGAATCGGTCCTTCTCCACAATCTTCCTCAGGGTCCGGTCACCTCTTCTCGTTGTGCAGCGTTTTTTGCCACACTTTTTCCTTCCCACAGACTTCCCACTGAGGTGCCTTGATACAGCACTCTGGGAACAGCCTATTCGTTCAGAAATTTCTTTCTGTGTCTTACCCTCTCGCTTGAGGGTGTCAATGATGGCCTTCTGGACAGCAGTCAGGTCGGCAGTCTTACCCATGATTGCGGTTTTGAGTAATGAACCAGGCTGGGAGTTTTTAAAAGCCTCAGGAATCTTTTGCAGGTGTTTAGAGTTAATTAGTTGATTCAGATGATTAGGTTAATAGCTCGTTTAGAGAACCTTTTCATGATATGCTAATTTTTTGAGATAGGAATTTTGGGTTTTCATGAGCTGTATGCCAAAATCATCAGTATTAAAACAATAAAAGACCTGAAATATTTCAGTTGGTGTGCAATGAATCTAAAATATATGAAAGTTTAATTTTTATCATTACATTATGGAAAAAAATGAACTTTTATCACAATATGCTAATTTTTTGAGAAGTACCTGTATACCCAGTGTTCTCCTTCACTCCTTGTCCGTTCTCGTTTATATGTACATGCTGTCTATACCCTGTTGGAATCTCCTGTGTTTAATTAAAGTATTGCTTGTATCGTCATCTTCATCTTTGTCATGCTTTGAGATACAGCAACTATAACAGAAGAACGGACCAAACAGTTTTTTTTTTGCGGCGTTTCTTCTCAGTTTTTTGTTTCTTTTTTCCCTCATGGCTCTACCCGCTGTCCAGCTCCTCTGCCTGGAGCAGGGAGACCGCTCGCTGGAACTACACACCAGTGACTTTCTCCAGCTTGCGTGCCAGACTAACTTCCCGGACCGCTCGCTCTGTGTATTTTATCAGACCGGCCTGAGCGAGCGGTCCAAGGCACGCATTCCAGCGGGCAGTCCAATGGAGGACTTCGCCGCATACGTGGAGTGGGTGCTGGTAAACAACAACTCTCCGTTCACCATCTGCCCTGCTGAGGATGACACCAGCACTGCTCCACATCCAGAGACCAGCCACCCGCCACCGATTACGTGCACGATGGAAAGACGAGAGCCCACTGCATACCGTGGAGTTCAACCTGCCGGGACGAACGAGACCGAACCTGAGGAGAGGACGGAAGGAGTCGTCGCCCCGGGGTGTGAACCGCAAGGTGTGTCTGACCAGGTGCGTGAGCCCGTTACATCGTGTGCTGCCGAGGGAGTGTTAGTGGAGTTCGAGGGCTGGGAGGAGAGCCCCGCCCACAACCTCACCGCGGTGGATGGGATCGCTATGACCACTGAAACTTTTTTGGAGTTATTGGATGTGTTTGAGGAGGTTAATTCCCCATGTCTCCTTTCCCCGCTGGTTTCCTCCAGCCCTGAACTGCCCGTCTCCCCGCTGGTTCCGTCCAGCCCTGAACTGCCCGTCTCCCCGCTGGTCCCGTCCAGCCCTGTGTCTCCTGTGTTCCCTCCCAGCCTCCCTCTCCTGCCTCCTCAAACTGCCTGCTCATCATTTCTGCCTCCTCTGGTACCCTTCAGCCTCTCTTCAGCTCCATCACTCAAGTGTATGGACCCGATTCGAAGCTTCAGGCCACCAGCGCCACCTAGGCCAGAGGATCTCCTGGCTCCGCCTCCAGCCTTCGAACCCAACACTCCACCGCGGCCTGTCGATGCGTCGCCTTCACTGTGGCTCCTCCCTCCCTCGGCTCCACCGGAAACCCTCAGCCTCAAGACTCCACCGGGCTCCCTCGTCCCACAGGCTCCGACTTGGTCAGTCGTTGTCCAGCTGGCACCTTCGGTTTCACCTGGCTCCTCCTTCCCCCCGTCTCCTCCTTCGTCCTCTGTCGCACCGCCTCCGTCTCAGTCTTCAGGTTCCCGGACTCCACCTCGGATGCTTGTCGTCCCGGCTCCATCTTGGTCTCCAGATCCAGCAGTGTCGGTTGGGCTCTCCGGCATGCCAGCTCCACCTGGATCTCCATCGTCGGTGGCGTCTCCATCGGCCGTCCTCAGGGTGGCGCCTCTCAACTCTCCACCCTGGGGCCTCATCATGGTTGGTCTCTGGACCAACATCTGGCTCCTCCTGCTCCAGGCTTCCCCTTGGCTCCTCCCACCCTCCACTCCCCCTTGGACTATTTTTGTTGTGTTCTGTGGACTTTTGTTTTGCTCCTCCGCCCGTCGCCCTCCTCCAGAGCCCCCACCCCCCCTCCTCAGTTGGACTCTATACGGCGCGAGGACGCGCCTTCCCGGGAGGGGGTCGATATATCACATGTCTGGTGTTTCTGTTTCCCCTGTGACCTAGTTTTCCCCAGTCTGATTAGTTCATTTGATCCACCTGTGTCTAGTTAATTAGCTCATCACCTTGTTTAGTTCCCTTTGTTGGTCTCTTGTGAAAATAGTGAAAATAGAGAACGTGAAAATAGAGACAACAGCCACCATAGTCACATGTTTGCCGGGAGCCAGAGCACCTGACATCAAAGCAAATTTAAAAGTGCTAGCTAATGCTAATCATAAATACTCAAATTATTTTTCACGTCGGCACTAATGATGTTCGACTTCGCCAGTCGGAGATCACCAAAATTAACATTAAAGAGGTGTGTGAACTCGCAAGTACAATGTCAGGAGAAGTAATTTGCTCTGGCCCTCTTCCTGTTCATCGGAGTGATGAGATAGTTAGCAGATTATCATCACTCAATGCCTGGCTGTCTAAGTGGTATCCGCAAAATAATATGTGACCCGTCACGGAAACCAGGGACACAAGTCGGCAGCACAACTATTGAGCAAACTGAGAAAGAAGCGTTTTTTTTCAAAATTGGTGATTTTCGTTTTTTTGCAGAATCTGTTACTTGAGATCACGAAGAAGCATCTCCGTGTTTTAGGTAGCAGTATTGGTTTATTTAAAAGCGTACATTTTGAGGTTGAAATCGGCTTGTTTTTCTGGGATTCTATCTCGCAGTAGGGGCATGTCATTGTCTGTGTGTATTTCCATACTGGAATCGGATACGCCGGCTTTTGTTTCTTTTGTCATTGCCGCCGACCTCCAAGGGAAGCATGAAGATGGACGCCGCAAAGAATATCGCAGACGAGCTGAACCGTGGCCGTTACACCGAAAATGTTTTGAAGTACAACATACGGCTGGATTCTTTAGCTGCGGAAAAAAAGAGTGGCAGGACATGCAAATTATTGGACATTTAGAGGCAAACAGACGCATAGTAGTGCAAACTTCAGAGATGGTTACATCCACAAAGACATCCCTTTCTTCAAAAGCACTTATTGTAAATGATATTATCACAGACAATAATCTAGATGTGCTATGTTTGACAGAAACCTGGCTAAAACCGGACGATTACATTACTTTAAATAAGTCTAGCCCTCAAGGTTATGATTATCGACACAATCCTCGACAGAAAGGCAAAGGGGGAGGTGGTGCTGTAATTTATAGTAATATTTACAGTATTAGTCAAAAGTCTTTCAAATATAATTCCTTTGAAGTGATGGTACTTTACGTAACATTATGTAAGTTGACATTTGTGCTGGCTACTGTATACAGGCCACCAGGACACCATACAGACTTTATTAAAGAATTTGCTGATTTTCTATCGGAATTAGTACTAGCTGCAGATAAAGTCCTTGTTGTTGGTGATTTTAATATCCATGTAGATAATAAAAAAGACTCATTGGGATTGGCATTTACAGACATTCTAAACTCTATTGGTGTTAGACAACACGTGTCAGGACCCACTCATTGTCGTAATCATACTTTAGATCTAATATTTTCACATGGAATCGATATTGATGCCGTTGAAATTCTGCAGCAGAGTGACGACATCTCAGATCATTATCTAGTCTCGTGTATACTACATTTGGTCAAAGCAGCTAAACTGCCTCTCTGCCATAAATATGGTAGAACCATCACTTCTACCACTAAAGATCGCTTTATAAATAATCTTCCTGATCAGTTTCATTGCCTTAGCATACCAGACAGCTTAGAAGACCTCGATGTTGCAACAGAAACTATTGCCTCTGTCTTTTCCAGCACATTAGTTGCTCCTTTGCATTTAAAAAAGATTAAGGAAATTATTACAATGCCATGGTACAATGAGCACACTCGGGCCCTAAAAACAGCAGCCAGAAAAATGGAGCGCAGCTGGAAGAAAACAAAACTAGAAGTATTTCGCATTTTGTGGAGAGAGAGAATGATTGAGTATAGAAAGGCCTTAAAAACTGCTAGATCTGCCTATTTTTCAAAACTTTTAGAAGAAAATAAACAACCCTAGGTATTTATTTGATACAGTGGCTAAATTAACAAGAAACAAAGCTTCAACTTCTGATGTTTCCAAAGAGCACAGCAGTAATGACTTTATGAACTTCTTTACTTGCAAGATTGATATTAGAGAAAAAAGTATAACCATGCAACCGTCTACTGCAGTATCGTGTCAGACAGTGCATTGTAGTATCCCTGAGGAAAAATTCTATTCATTTACTGCTTTAGGAGAGGAAGAATTGTCTAAACTTGTTAAATCATCAAAATCAACCACATGTATGTTAGACCCTATACCGACTAAGCTATTGAAAGAGATGCTTCCAGAGGTCATAGATCCTCTTCTTAATATTGTTAATTCATCTTTATCACTAGGATACGTACCAAAAACTTTTAAGCTGGCTATTATTAACACTCTGAGGTCTAAAGGTCACGCCGGCGATACCACCGCGGTTTTTTTCTTACCAGTGTGAAAGAGACTCAAAATACTCCGTCGATGTTGCACATACAATTAAGAGTTATACACCATTTTAATCTGTGGAATATCTTCTTTTATTTGTGTACACAGAGTAAAAACAAAATGTTGTGCTTTTTGTAAAATAAAGAAAACTAACATGATGCGTGATCTCTCGTCTCCCTCTGAACGAACTCCAATCTGATAGTTCTCAGAAAAGGAACTGTGACTTAGTGAATACTAATCACAAAAAAATTACACTTATGTCAAAAGAAACGTTGAGATGTCAGGTTTTAAATCGTGTCAATCAAATCGAAAACAAAAATGTTCTGTTTATGTAATCTGTATGAAAAGAGAGCCATGTCAGAAGTCTGTGATTCAGCTCATTATCCACTAATGCGGCCACGCCCACGGAGCCAGCGCTATTCAGACGCAAATTCAGTCAATACATGCAGACATCGTTTCAATCGTGTATTTATTGCCTTCAAAAGTGTTTTGAATAGCCATATTTAGCGATCTCTGGCCTCTGTTAGTTACTTGATTGTCACATGATATGCCTCTTCTTTTACTGAGGCATTTGTGGACAAAAGGGGCAGAGCGCCCTCCAGCTGCAAGTATGAATTGAAAACACAGTACAACACAGTATCCAGCGCTCACAGTGATGATGATAAATACTGAATAAATATTACTCCTCTGTATAGAAAATTGATATAAACATATGAGAATCCATCAATATTTCTCCAAATGTGCATGCTTTTAAGCATATTATGGTCAATGTAAGATTTTAAGAGTCAAAATGTGAAGCTTGAGTCTTAGATCTTTTTAATGATGTATAGTTTGTCAACTGCACATTAACATTTAGGCTATATAACAAATATAGTAGCCTATATGAAATGCCATAGAGGTAGGAATGTTCAGACGCTTTGCCACACAGAAATACATTATATTTTAAAGTATATTAAAATAGAAAACCATTATTTGGTTAGAGACTTGAGACTTTTTAAAAAAAATAAGTGTGTCCAATCTTTTGACTGGTACTGTAATCTAACATAGGGCTATACAAAATTTTCTTCACATCATGTGCGATAATACGTGCATGCATGAGATCACAAAAATCATGGTTTTTTTTGTCCATAGTGGACATTAATCCTGTTATCAGCATGATCACAGAGGGTTTTTTCACAGCCTACCAGTCTGAAAGCTCATTAATATGCAAATCATTTCAGGTCATTATTATGCAATTCTTTTGTCTTCTCAGGTGTAAATGACCCATTATTCATGATGACTCACGCCTCCACGCATACTGTGTTTCTTGACAAAAAGTGTCTTACAAAAAATAAATCAATATATTGTTATAAATGAATGAGTAGGCAGTATAATTTTTACTTCATTCTGAAGCAAAAACTCTAGTCTACAACCTCCAATACCCAGAAGTCTTGTGAACACAGATTTAATATATATTTTTAGGCCTTATTTCAGTGACTTAAGTTTTTTGTTTTTTCAATAACCACGCATAAACGTTATTCCTTCAAAAACACAAACATGTACATACATGTTCCTCACATATTATTGTAGCCTAGTTTGTGCTGAATACAGTGTAATGACACTTGTGTCATTTATATGTTTATGAACAACTGAAAAAAGCACAAATGTCAGGGCATGTCAAAACTTCTCCAGGGCCCCAAAAATCCTTAGACCCCAGAGGGTTCTCTTATTAAAAAACCACAACTTCATCCTAGAGAATTAGTCAATCACAGGCCGATCTCAAATCTTACTTTTCTGTCAAAAATACTAGAAAAGGCAGTATCATCACAACTATGTTCCTTTTTAGAAAGAAATAGTATCTGTGAGGATTTCCAGTCAGGATTTAGACCGTACCATAGTACTGAGACTGCTCTCATTAGAGTTACTAATGATTTGCTCTTATCATCAGATCGTGGTTGTATCTCTCTATTAGTGTTACTGGATCTTAGTGCTGCATTTGACACTACTGATCACAATACTCTTCTAAATAGACTCGAAAACTATGTTGGCATTAGTGGAATTGCGTTGTCATGGTTCAAATCATACTTATCTGACAGTTATCAGTTTGTAGTAGTAAACGAAGAGAGGTCATATCAATCACAAGTTCAATATGGAGTACCGCAAGCCTCAGTACTAGGACCGTTGCTTTTCACTCTGTACATGCTACCCTTGGGAGATATCATTAGGAAGCATGGCATTCGTTTTCATTGTTACGCTGATGATACTCAGCTCTATATTTCTTCGCGCCCTGACAAAACTTACCAATTCGCAAAATTAACAGAATGTATAACCGATATAAAAAACTCAATGACCAGTAATTTCCTACTACTAAATTCAGAAAAAAGAGATTCTTCTTCACGTAATAACCTAGAAAACTGTCTAACACTTGATGGCTGCTCTGTTAAGTCTTCGTCGTCAGCTAGGAACCTGGGTGTGCTCTTTGATACCAATCTTTCATTTGAAGGCCATGTTACTAGCATCTGTAAAACCGCATTCTTCCATCTTAAAAATATATCTAAACTACGACATATGCTCTCAATGAAGAATGCAGAACAGTTAGTTAATGCGTTCATGACCTCGAGGCTAGATTACTGTAACGCTCTACTAGGTGGTTGTTCCTCCCACTTGATAAATAAACTACAGCTCGTACAAAATGCAGCAGCTAGAGTTCTTACTAGAACTAGGAAGTATGACCATATTAGCCCAGTTCAGTCGTCACTGCATTGGCTTCCTGTTAAACATCGTATAGATTTTGAAATCTTGTTAATTACTTACAAAGCACTAAATGGTTTAGCTCCCCAGTACCTAAGCGAGCTCTTAAAGCATTATAATCCTTCACGTTTATTGCGATCTCAGAATTCAGGCCAGCTGATAATACCTAGAATATCAAAATCAACCGCAGGCGGTAGATCCTTCTCCTATTTAAGCCTGGTTTCTCCCAAGGGATTTTCTTCTCCATTTTAACACCTATTTGCCACCTGATGTCACCTGTTGGAGTTTGGGTTCCTTGCCCGTCGCCTTTGGCTTGCTTAGTTGGGGACACTTGACATTTGATATTCAACAGTGTTTTGATCTGCCTGCATTGACACCATTGTATGCGAACTGAACTGAGCTGGATGAGGGCATCACTGTTTACTCCAGTGTTGATATAGATAAATTAACTAAATTAATAACTATTGATTCTTACATCGGAATGAATCAATACTGAATTTACTTAAGAAGGACAATGCCACCATTTTCTTTAAGAGCTGCTGTGCTGCCAAAATTATATACCAGTTATCACTGTAAAGCTGCTTTGACACAATCTGCATTGTAAAAAGCGCTATATAAATAAAGGTGACTTGACTTGACTTGACTATAGGACTTAAAGAATCTGCTCCTAACATCTTGGTGCCAGATACCACAGCACATCTTAAGGGGTCTAGTGGAGTCCATGCCTCGACGGGTCAGGAATGCAACGAGCCAAATGGTTAAGCGTATTCTTTATAATGTTTTTCTATGGAAAAACACTCAGAAAGTATATTCTAGATTCATAGAATATTCTAGGGTGCCTGTATATAGTATGCATCGTCTAGAAGCTGTATACTGAATTTGGTCTTTTAATATCACTCTTCTACTATATTCTGCTTAGTACAAGTACAAACCTGGTAAAAATGACTGGTGGGTAATGGAGAAAAGCCTTGTTTTGCCCTCCACGGCTTCAGAGCATATTCTTAGCTTTTCTGCACACATTTACTTTGTCATTTCCTCTGAATGTGTTCATAACTTGCTTGTCTTTCTGGCATGCTAATTAGCCGCAGATTTAGTGTGTTTGAACTCAGACTGCCCTGGAGGAAGGTTGATCAAAGACCAGCTGCAGAATGTTTTATTAAAAGATGCACTACATTATGGATGAGACCAAATGTGTGGTTCACACTCCAGTCAAGCACATTTTATAATTTATTCACCTTGACACACAGTTCCCTATCAGGGACTAAAAGGGAAATCTTTTAATCTTTTTCTAAATCTTTTAAGTAAAGAATAATTATAAATAATTGTCAAACTGATTTTTTATTTTATTTTAGTTGTATTTAATGATTTTTTAATGTACTACTGTACTTAAAACGTCTCAGGTTACGTATGTAACCATAGTTCCCTGAGAACAGGGAACTCCACTCTGCGCTTGCAGTAAACGCTTTGGGGAACGTCACGTGACCCAGGTGTCTGAAAGCACTATCCAATAACTCCAATTCCTATTGGCCGGCGACAGCCTATGACGTCATACGGCGTGACCCGGAAGTATAAAGGAGCGCCTGGAGAGACAGTCTTCATCTATCGTCTTGAGGGACTGTTCTGCAGGCAGGCAACCCGAAGCATGGCAAGGAAACGCAGAGTCTCGTTCCCTGTTCTCAGGGAACTATGGTTACATACGTAACCTGAGACGTTCCCTTTCGAAGGGAACTCCACTCTGCGTTTGCAGTAAACGCTTTGGGGAATGATATACCCATGCCGCCATGCTCGAGGGGAGTGCCTGCCAAAAAATATGGCTGAGACAAAGGCCTCAAAGCAGTTCTCAAACTGCTCAGCAACTCCCCCTCGGGTCACACCAGGCTGTCAGTGACAGCATTCCCTTTGGCCAACAGCCCAAGCTGAACTTCCAAAGGCTTCTACCTTTCTCTTTTAACAAATAGAGCCTAAAGAAATCGCTAAGGCGTCCGGAACACAATTTTCCGTAAAGAAAAGTGGTCCCTTTAAGGGAATGTGGCCAAGGAACCAAAGGGAACCTTGGCCAGTCACTCTTGAGGGGAACGGGGTCACCCTCATTGCCACCAGGGAGGCCGACCTGGTCTTCTAGGGGAACAGACTTAGTTCAGGCCAACCCTGTCTGAATACAGAGCCTCTAAAACGCATTCTTCAGGAAGATAGTAGGTAAGAGTGACTGCAGAAAGGCAGAAACCAGCTCAGACCCACGCGTAGAGACGGGCATCCTGGAGAGCAGAACTCAGCTGAGTGCTATGAACCCTCATATCGAGGGGAGATAATCCGCTCAACCTAGGATCTACCCAGTGCTTAATTAATGCACTGAGGAGGCTGTGCGCTGAAAACCCTGAAAGGGGAGCACAAACCAGCCTGGGGCTGATTCTTAAGACGGGGCCTGATCAAGGCCTAACCATCATAATCAGCTTAGGGAGCTAAGCACTATTACAAACCCAACCCCAAGGGGGAAGCGCAGAGCTCACCTAACAGGTAGACTATGCCAAGAGCACATACTCATGGAAGCCCGAGAGGGGCTTACAATATGAAAACAGAAGTAAACTTCAGAAAGTGGCCTGTTTTTGGTAAAAGCCATTCTGAACCTCTGTCTAAGCCTGCGGCAGACAGACAACTTCCATGGCAGCAACAGAAAGCTGCACAGTGCTCTTATGATAATCCACCCAACACAATCCGACAAGCAGTGTACTCAGTAAAAGCACCTTTTACTCTTTAAGCAAGAGGAGTACAGCGTACGCCAACACGTGTTAAGGAAGGCCTGGAAGGCCTATAACCTCAACAGACACGTGGCATCAGCTCATGGCAGTGTTTAGGTCCCAAGCCTGGTAAACAACCCGCAAAAGAGGGGGTTGGATCTACCACTTGGGCCCCTGGCCAACGAAAGTGTATATAAATAGTTCTCAGAGAGAAATACACCTAAACAAACACCAGTGTCTCCAAAAAAGGCGGCCCGCAGGCTTAGCATCCTTCACGACACATGGCGTAAGTCTCGTGGCCGAGAGACGGGCATCCTGGAGAGCAGAACTCAGCTGAGTGCTATGAACCCTCATATCGAGGGGAGATAATCCACTCAACCTAGGATCTACCCAGTGCTTAATTAACCCTCTGGGGTCTGAGGATTTTTGGGGCCCTGGAGAAGTTTTGACATGCCCTGACATTTGTGCTTTTTTCAGTTGTTCATAAACATATAAATGACACAAGTGTCATTACACTGTATTCAGCACAAACTAGGCTACCATAATATGTGAGGAACATGTATGTGCATGTTTGTATTTTTGAAGGAATAATGTTTATGAGTGGTTATTGAAAAAACAAAAAACTTAAGTCACTGAAATAAAGCCAAAAAAAGTATATTAAATCTGTGTTCATAAGGCTTCTGGGTATTGGAGGTTGTAGACTAGAGTTTTTGCTTCAGAATTATGTAAAAATTATGCTGCCTACTCCTTCATATAAAACAATATATTGATTTAGTTTTTGTAAGACACTTTTTGTCAAGCAAAACAGTATGCATGGAGGCGTGAATGATCGTGAATAATGGATCATTCTCACCTGAGAAGACAAAAGAATTGAATAGCAATGAACTGAAATGACTTGCATATTAATGAGCTCTTTCAGTCAGGTAGGCTGTGAAAAAAACCCTCTGTAATCATGTCTCAGCTCCATTTAAAATAATGGTATTCTATTATATTCTTTAAAATATAATGTATTTCTGTGATGTAAAGTGTCTGAACAATTATGTTACCTCTATGGCATTTCATATAGGCTTTTAGCTTAAAAGCATGCACATTTGGAGAAATATTGATGATTCTTATATGTTTATGTCAAATTTCTATACAGAGGAGTAATATTTATTCTATATTTTATTCTCATCACTATGAGTGCTGGATACTGTGTTTTTTAATTCATACTTGCAGCCGGAGGGCGCTCTGTACACCTTTAGTCCACAAATTATTCTAAAGAAGAAGAGGACATTTCAGGAATGGTGTTTTAAATTCATACTTGCAGCCGGAGGGCGCTCTGTACACCTTTAGTCCACAAATCCATATAAAGAAGAAGAGAACCAGGAACTAACTGCATGTCTTTTAGAGCTCACCATGGCTTTAACTTCCAGATAAACACTTTTCAAGATAATAAATACACGATTGAAACTATGTCTGCATGTATTGACTGAATTTGCCTCTGAATAGCGCTGGCTCCGTGGGCGTGGCCGCATTAGCGGATAATGAGCTTAATCACGGACTTCTGACATGGCTCTCTTCTCATACAGATTACATAAACACAGAAGGTTTGTTTTCGATTTGACTTACACGATTTAAAAGCTGACATCTCAACATTTCTTTAGACATAAGTATAATTTTTTTGTCATTAGAATTCACTAAGTTACAGTTCATTTTCTGAGAACTATCAGATTGGAGTTCGTTCAGAGGGAGACGAGAGATCACGCATCATGTTAGTTTTCTTTATTTTACAAAAAGCACAACATTTTGTTTTTACTCTGAGTGTACACCAATAAAAGAAGATATTCCACAGATTAAAATGGTGTATAACTCTTAATTATATGTGCAACATTGATGGAGTATTTTGAGTCTCTTTCACACTGGTAAGAAAAAAACCGCGATAGTATCGCCGGCGTGACCGTCAGACCCTCAGAGTGTTAATGCACTGAGGAGGCTGTGCGCTGAAAACCCTGAAAGGGGAGCACAAACCAGCCTGGGGCTGATTCTTAAGACGGGGCCTGATCAAGGCCTAGCCATCATAATCAGCTTAGGGAGCTAAGCACTATTACAAACCCAACCCCAAGGGGGAAGCGCAGAGCTCACCTAACAGGTAGACTACCCAACACAATCCAACAAGCAGTGTACTCAGTAAAAGCACCTTTTACTCTTTAAGCAAGAGGAGTACAGCGTACGCCAACACGTGTTAAGGAAGGCCTGGAAGGCCTATAACCTCAACAGACACGTGGCATCAGCTCGTGGCAGTGTTTAGGTCCCAAGCCTGGTAAACAACCCACAAAAGAGGGGGTTGGATCTACCACTTGGGCCCCTGGCCAACGAAGTGTATAGAATAGTTCTCAGAGAGAAATACACCTAAACAAACACCAGTGTAACCAAAAAGGCAGCCCGCAGGCTTAGCATCCTTCAGGACACACAGCGTAAGTCTCGTGTCCGTTTCCAGGAGCACAAAGATCCAACCTAAGCGCTAGGTGGCTCTTAGCTCACTAGAATCATTGACTCAAAAAGGCAACAATAGGTTAAACCAAACCTCAGTAAGGTTTCACTACTGACATCTCATCCTGAGCCGCACAGAAAAACACAGTCTGTGCCAACATGTAAACTAAAGAGGAGGCCTGAAGGGGCCTGCTGATTCAATGACACGTGGCTTCAGTTCGTGAATTTCCGGGGAACCAAGCTACAGGGAACCAGCTCTAACCCGCTAACTATGGGAAGCTAACTGCTACCTTTGCTAGGCTACACTTTCCAAACAGGCAAAGTACCCTAAGTTTTTGTGACTAAAGGGAACCAACACAACCAACATGGTCTAAGGGAAGCTAATTAAGCCTGCTACTTCAAACAAAACATGCTGCAGGGCCTGACGCAGTGTAATATCATACATATGTGAGCAAACCATGATCAGTTAATCAGCATTGTAGAAAACAACTGCTAACTAGAAGGAGGCTTAAATATCATAAAGCCTACAATCCGAGTTATATGCAATATAGCCGCTAACAAGATAACCAGGGAGCTTAAATAGATACCAACTTTCCTCAAAAAGTGGTTCTAACTACCCTGAGTATGCAATCCAACAGGTGATGCACTCAGTGACACAAATAAACCTCTTAACTGGTAGTCACCATCCTCTCAAATAGAGGCCGCTTTACAGCAAAAAGGGCCTACTATTAAGAGAACAGGTGCTAACCTGTGGCAGCATAAGTAGCTCACATATATATGTAGGGCAAAAGTCTAGAACTCAAAGTAACGTAAAACTTTTAAATTTCTAGGAAGTGGGGCCTAGCAATACCTGCATAACTTATCTACGCAAAGATAAGGGCCTACCACCTGAGAGACAGCATCAGGGAGTCAAAACAGTCTACAACCTAGCTGTTAATCTCACAATTGCGCCTACATAAGCAAGGGGATAATGGGCATACGGCCTAACAACTCCCTCGGGAGGAGGCCAGAACTAGGAACTATACAACCTAATAAGGGATAGTATACATAAGGTTATGTAAATAACACACCAAACCTAGCTCTAGCCTAGCCGCTAAGCTACAGGCCTTCTTACAGGGCCACAAGCCTAGTGAAGCCCGGGCTTCACCTCCAAATCTCATGGATAAGAGAAAGAAAGTGAAGCTCACAAGCAAACAATGTCAGGCGGCCGATTAAGGCCGACCTAAACATTTACATATTAACTGAAGTGACGAGCTGCTATCAACTTCAGTTTGCCAAAAACCCCCTAATTTTCCTGACTACATGCTCAGAAAACTACACAGGAAAATAAGGTCTTATTTTAACGAATAAAATATAGACCCTCCTGCAGCTCAAAAACCAAAAACTCCTAATGCTCCTTTTTTTTTACATGAAAGGATGGAATCTAAGGTTCTTTTAAGCCTAAAGATCCTCTTACTATCAAACAGAACAGCGGGCTGATAGAAATAATGACTATGGGCCCAGCCATCAGTCTGACCATAAGAAGCATCTGAGCATGATATATGTTTATATATACAAATATATACATATACATACAAACATGCATATACATATATATATATATATATATACACAAGAGGTGGAAGAAGAAGTTTTTAGGAGAGGGTAGATATAAATCGCCCTATGTAGCTGGGAGATCGGTTACAAACACAACAATGTTTACAATCGATCACCCGTCTCACTCTCTCTTCCTCCTCCTCCCGTCTGTCTGGGTTCAGATACAAAACTGAATGGCTAGGGGTTTTTCCATGCCTTCCCGATCTCAAACGCGGAGATCAGAACGGAATGGAAAGTATGGAAGCTGCCGTATTAATGGACAGAAAGGAACCGCTCGTCGAGCCGTCCGCGCGCGGCCCCTTTCTTAACGCGCTCTCCCGGCAGCTGCAGCCCGCCGAGAAGCGCGTCCCAAACACACAGCAGCTCGCATACACCAGCCAGAGGAGCAGTCGCCGCCTGACGCGATGACGTCAAACACGAACGTCATCGTCATCCAGTCACTCTCGCCAGCCCCAGGGAAGTTGAGAGAGAATAAAACTTTCTCAAACTTCCCATCGAGCTCATCTACGAGCCCTATGATTGCAGCCACTGTTAAGCCTTAGCACAAACAGGGGCCAGAACCACGAGGCAGAGATGCAGACAGCTCTTCCCTCGGGAAGAGTGCCAAATGAGAACAGAGTAAACAACAGACAAACACACAGCAGTGCCCTCAAGCACTGTGTATGCGTGCTCCTCTCCAGACAGAGAACGCTCAGAAAAATATGTATATCAAGTGTCAAACCTTTGGACACGGATAAACACACTCTCATGAACGTTTGTAAGGCATATATAAAAAACCCTACCGGAGTTGGTATAGATGCAATCAGACAGAACAGGACCGAAAGACGATGAGATGAAGACTGTCTCTCCGGGCGCTCCTTTATACTTCCGGGTCGCGCCGTATGACGTCATAGGCTGTCGCCGGCCAATAGGAATTGGAGTTATTGGATAGTGCTTTCAGACACCTGGGTCACGTGACGTTCCCCAAAGCGTTTACTGCAAACGCAGAGTGGAGTTCCCTTCGAAAGGGAACTATTGTTTACCATATGTAATGTTTCTTACTTTTCAATTATTTTGATGTAGTGGTTGTAAAACCCAGTAAATTCAGATTACTCAAAACATTTAAGTAAACAAACAAACAAAAAATATATATATATTTAATTACGCTTTTTTAATTATATTTTTAATTACGCTTACGCAGTAAAGTGTTAGTTAGCAACAGCACACCAGCATGTGCTAATGAAACCATCAAAGAAACTATCAATCTTTACTTGCATGAACTGTTAAACAATATGCAGTATATATAGCCTTGAAGTTGTGCAGCCCAGTTTTTGACATAACCACAGGCACTACTCTTCACCACGATGGTATCCCTACAAACTTCAACATCACAGAAACACATTTAAATACCAAATTAACAGAACATTAAACAATAACACATCTTCCTCTGTATTAATCTTGTGCAAAAACACACAAAATAACACTCAATTTCAACATTTATTCTCCCTTACAGAGTGTGACACAAAGCATGCTGGGAACTTGAAATCTACTGCAACTCAGTTTAATGTTGAGTGGATTCTTTTGATAACGTCGGTTACATTGGTAACATCGGCAATGAAGTGACATGGATGACATCCCTTTATATCGCTCAGTAAACTTAAAAAATAATAATTTAAGTATAAGGGTTTCCTCAAAAATGTTAAGCTACACAAAAATAAAACTAAACTCCTCATTCAGAAAATGTAATTGTTTTAAGTTCCATCAATGATTTAACAGACTTTAATTGCAGTGTACTCAATCTTTATAAGTTAGTAGTACTGTTCGGGTTTACAGTGTACTGAAGTACAACAAGAACTCTCCAAAAACTACTCTAGCCAGCTTGTCCAAAGCTATAGTTTTCAGTTTAGAGCAGTGGTTCCCAACCACATTCCTGGAGGCCCCCCAACACTGCATGTTTTCCATGTCTCCTTAATCAAACACACCTGATTCAGATCATCAGCTCATTAGTAAAGACTCCAAGACCTGAAATGGGTGTGTCAGACAAAGGAGAGATACAAAATATGCAGTGTTGGGGGGCCTCCAGGAACGTGGTTGGGAACCACTGGTTTAGAGTATCAGGTCTCAAGGTAAAAATTCCTCAGATCATAATTTACTTGAGCGACCAATTAAAATCATCCAAAATATTACACACTTACATCTACTAAATTGCTGAATGTTCTTTGAAAGTCAAAGATAAAATCTAAAGCATGTGTAGCTTGTTTATTTCATACATTATATACAGGTCCTTCTCAAAAAATTAGCATATTGTGATAAAAGTTCATTATTTTCCATAATGTAATGATAAAATTAAACTTTCATATATTTTAGATTCATTGCACACCAACTGAAATATTTCAGGTCTTTTATTGTTTTAATACTGATGATTTTGGCATACAGCTCATGAAAACCCAAAATTCCTATCTCAAAAAATTAGCATA
>RJVU01030878.1:200699-255990 GCA_003731715.1 Anabarilius grahami
CCTGACATTTGACTTTTTTTTTTCTTCTTCTTCTAATTTCTTTTTAGCATTTTAGGTGGGTTGTTATTCCCAGAATTCTTAAATAATTGGCTATCATTACTTAAATGGCAAGCTCTGTAAAAATATGTAGAGCAATGAAATGTAATCAAAAGTAAAAAAGAAAAGGAGAGAAACATTGATTTTTCCATGGAAATGGAACTGCACTCAAATGATCTGTAAATGGACAAAGCCCATTGAAAACCACATACATCCCTATTGTTCATCGGCAAGTAATAATCCTTATTCACATATAGAGTTAATTTAAGTACAACTGGTTCTGGTGAGAATTCATGAGAATTAATTGCTTTTCTTTTCTGATGGGCCATGTTTAAGGAAAACAGTGAACGGTGGCCAATATGCATTTAAATGAGTAAATATAGGGGGATTATATCAAAGTCATTTATATGTGACAGTTCCTGCTACCAGCTGGTGCCGCTATGACTATAACTGAATATTGGCATCATCTTAACAACATCTTAAAGGATTAGTTCACTTTTAAATAAACTTTTCCTGATAATGTACTCACCCCCATGTCATCCAAGATGTCCATGTCTTTCTTTCTTCAGTCGAAAAGAAATTAAAGTTTTTGATGAAAACATTCCAGGATTTATTTCCATATAGTAGACTTGAATGGGCACCAAACATTTGAAGGTCAAAATTAGTTTCACTGCAGCTTCAAATTGTTCTACACGATCCCAGATGAGAAATAAGGGTCTTATCTAGTGAAACCATTGCTCATTTTCTGAAAAAAATTTAAAATTATATACGTTTTAACCAGAAATGCTCATCTTGAACTAGCTCTCTTCTTCTTCTTCTCTATTTGAATTCCGTCAGTGTAGACGCTGCTAAGTGTATTACTGCCCTCCACAGGTCAAAGCCCTCCACAGTAGTATATAATTGTTATATACTAGCATATTGCATATAAAAATGTGTTAAAAACTTTGGCCTGTGGAGGGCAGTAATACACTTAGCAGTGTCTACACTGCTGGAATTCTAATAAAGAAGAAGAAGAGAGCTAGTTCAAGATGAGCATTTCTGGTTAAAACGTATATAATTTTCCATTTTTTTCAGAAAATGAGCGATGGGTTCACTAGATAAGACCCTTATTTCTCATCTGGGATCGTGTAGAACAATTTGAAGCTGCAGTGAATATAATTTTGACCTTCAACTGTTTGGAGCCCATTCAAGTCTACTAAATGGAAAAAAATCCTGGAATGTTTTCATCAAAAACTTTAATTTCTTTTCGACTGAAGAAAGAAAGACATGGACATCTTGGATGACATGGGGGTGAGTAAATTATCAGGAAAAGTTTATTTAAAAGTGGACTAATCCTTTAAACAACATCTTAAAATTCCTTTTCTAAACAATCAAGGACCTCATTGACCTGAGTAACATCAGTGCCTTTGACTTTCAGAGCATGAATGGTTTAAATACGGATATCATCTATCTATCTATCTATCTATCTATCTATCTATCTATCTATCTATCTATCTATCTATCTATCTATCTATCTATCTATCTATCTATCTATCGTGATGGAATTTTTAAATTAATCATAACTAACATTTATTTTTCCTTGCAGGAATAACATTTATACAGTTGCAAGAAAAAGTATGTGAACCACTTGCAGAATCTGTGAAAATGTTAATAATTTTAACAAAATAAGGGAGATAATGCAAAATGCATGTTATTTTTCATTTAGTACTGTCCTGAGTAAGATATTTTACATAAAAGATGTTTACATATAATCCACAAGACAAAAAAAATAGCTGAATTTATTAAAATAACCCCATTCATAAGTATGTGAACCATTGATTCTTAATACTGTGTGTGGTTACCTGGATGATCTACGACTGTTTTTTTGTTTTGTGATGGTTGTTCATGAGTCCCTTGTTTGTCCAGAGCAGTTAAACTGAACTCTGTTCTTCAGAAAAAAATCTCCAGGTCCTGCAGATTCTTCAGTTTTCAAGCATTTTTTTGCATATTTGAACCCTTTACAGCAGTGACTGAATGAATTTGAGATCTGTCTTTTCTCACGGAGGACAACTGAGGGGCTCAAACACAACTTTTAAAAAAGGTTCAAACATTCACTGATGCTCCAGAAAAAAACATGATGCGTTAATAGATGGGGGTGAAAACATTTGGAATTTGAAGATCAAGGTAAATTGTATTTAATTTGTCTTTCGGGAAACATGCAAGTATCTTCTGTTGCTTCCGAAGGGCAGTACTAAATGAAAAAAAAAATGATATTCAAGCGAAATAAGAAAAATTTGGACCTCTTCATCTTGTTCAAAAGTTTTCACCCCCCTCAGTTTAACTGCTCAGAATAAACAAGGGACTCATGAACAACCATCACACAACAAAAAAAACTGTCGTAGATCATCCAGGTAATGACACACAGTATTAAGAATCAATGGTTCACAAACTTTTGAACTGGGTCATTTTTAATAAATTCAGCTATTTTTTTGTCTTATGGATTATATGTAAACATATTTTATGTAAAATAGCTTACTCAGGACAGTACTAAATAAAAATAACATGCATTTTGTATGATCTCTCTTATTTTGTTAAAATTTTGCACATTTTCACAGATTCTGCAAGTGGTTCACATACTTTTTCTTGCAACAGTATGCTTTTGAAACCTAAATGTTCTCAAACCTTGGGCAGTGTCTGAATCATGATCCAAAAGTGTGTGTCTGAATCATGATCCAAAAATAAGAAAAGTGGAAATGACACTTAGGGACAGCTAGACAACCATCTAAATATGATAGCCCCATGATATTGAGTAACCAACGAACTAATAAACACATAATTTGGGCAGATCTTGCTTTACCTAGTAACATGAGGGTTTGACATATGAAGAACCAATCATATTGTAGAATGCTTTACCATGCTCCTATCCTATATAAATTGTTGTATTCTTCTTGCTGGTGGGATTCTCTTTGATTGACACGAGGTCCTCTGGCCGTGAATAAAGCATATTCTAAGGCATAGTCTGGAGTCTATCGGGTTATTGCTTCGCAGCAAGTTAGGGAACACTAAAGACCTTATTCCCAAGTGATAGTGTTCAAAAGGGTCAAGACGTTGACCGACTCAAAGCAGCAGTTGTTGACTAGGAGACGCAGTGCTAGAGTATAAATATTATTGGGTGTCGATTAGGAGACGCCCCAGGTAAACAGGTAAACTTAAGTCAGGTGTGTAGGGGAAAATCTACCACACTATCTATCTATCTATCTATAGGTATCCATGGACCCATTTGAATGGAAATAATGTTATCCTTTAGGGAGAACCATGAGTAAAATATTATTTTGATCATACATTTTTTTATGACAACCACAAAAAAAAAAGGATTTACCAGATTAACCATAAAATGTAATATGAATAGTAAGTGAAAAAGGAAGACCTTGTGATGTCACAAACTGATGAGAATTTTTCAGTCTGACTGGCACATAAGACACACTACCTGCTATAATGTTGGATTAGTCATGCACACTGCATTCAGCTTGTTGCCATGGTACTTACAGGAGGTCCTAAGGAGAAAGCAGAAAAGAAAAAGAGGAGTCAAAATTTGATGAAATGTGTTACAGGTGAGATAATTTAGCAGCTGCAGTATGATGGCCCTCATCCATGTTCAAACACCTCACTGGTGGAAAATAAACCTATGATGGATAAACAGCATCCCTGCAAGGGGATGCCAGAAATCTCTCCTTCCATATACTAATTGCAATTGCACTAGAAGACATGCATCACATTTCTGCATTCATGCACAATCACAGCTTTAATTTAAACATTTGGCATGCTAAAAAAAAGAAATGCCGCCCTATATCTCCTTTACAAACTGTAGGCCAACATTTACAAGGGGGCATGGCATCACATGATCAGTGTCTAGAGTTTCAGCGCCGCAGCGTCTGTGGGCTGAGTAAACATGTTCTTGCTATTTTTTGTGAGGTGATGTTCATGTTCTTTTTCGTTACTTCAGTCACAAATCAATAAGATATGGGACTTTTTTGTGCCTTTTTTATTCCTGCTTGGAGAATAGTGGAGGGGACATTTTTTTTTTTATAGTCTTTACTTCTTCAGACCTCCTTGTGTTGTAAATCTCTCCTGCAGCTGATATTTTATAGAGTGTGGTTTTAAGCTTTTGACTTAATAAAACTTGATGTTTATTTTCATTAACCACACCTCTTCATTCCTAGTTGAGTTACTGCTGAATTGCTTGATTGACATTAAAAAAGCAAAACTTAACAAACGAAACAGGTAAAACCATAAATGGCACCTATTCTACTGCATGTACATAGTGGCAAGCAGGGCGGGCCAAAAGCTGTGAGAACAGAGTGAGGCATGATATGTTACATATTACCACGCTTGCTTGTACAGCTTATTTTTAACCACTTATCTTTTTTCTGTGCTTCTAATATGTAAAGCTGCTTTGAAACAATTACCAATTGTAAAAAGCGCTATATAAATAAATTTGACTTGACTTGCTAATGAGTGACACCTTCACAACACATGACCGGTTCCATGGAGGAGCTCCAGAAGGACTTAAAGAGGAGTGATGATAGTGGAGAGAAAACTCCAAGCTCAAAAACTCCAATATACAGTATACAGCGGAGAAAGTTGCGCAAAAGCTTCTTTAACAGTAAGGCCAGTTACTATTAAACGATTAACTAAATTTTGTTCCTTCAAAAAAAACAACAACAGCCTGATTCATGCGTGATGCCGATACAATATTCTCATGACCAATCTGATCGCCAAATGCAATTAAAACATCCCCCACTGTGGCATTATCCTCAAGAATGCACCTGAAACCATTACGGAGAGATAATGGCGGCATCTCATCAAGAGACGCCATTCTGCCACACAATCACCAATATTCAACTATTTTACAAAACTCTCACCACCACCACTCTCACCAACTCCCGGCGTACGAGAGAGAGAGAGAGAGAGAGAGACTTTGACTTTTACAAACCCTTTATTCTACACAATTAAAAAAAACATGAATCATCCATATTTAATCACATTGACAAAATATATATATTTATATATATATATATTATATTGTATTCTTAAATATCCAATATATAAAAAATAAAATACATTACCAATTAAAAACCAACCCTCCATACTCATTTATTGTAACCAGTGCTTCCTTAACACCCCATCTCCATTTAAAGAAAAGAAAATTATCAATATGTTTATAATATGTATATTCTATATCCACTCGTGCTTCAACTAAAGATTTAAATAAAGCCACTATACAAATATCTCTTCCTATATTTTTTTCCTGATGAGATTTCAGAATTGCCAATTTAGCTTGACCTATTACAAAATTGGCAAGCACACATTGTTCTCATAAAGATTTCCTGTAACAACAGCCCAATATAAAAACAACTAGTACAGAAACCCCAATTTTGTAATTATTTTTCTCAAAAGTACAAAAATAGGATCAAGTCTAGGGCAATTACAAAACATTATGAAGAACAGTATCAATGGTATCACAAAATGGACAATTTGATACAACATTTTCATCCACCTTTGCAATAAACTGATTTGTGGCTAAGATACAATGGATCAATCTCCACTGAAGATCACCACATCTTTTAGAAATAGGAGGTTTATACAAAAGTCTCCAAGATGGAGAAATATCTTCAGATATAGAAAGTTGAGATCTCCATTTAGTATCGACTTTTCCTTTAAGTTGATCCACATAATGTGTTAATAATAATATTGTGCACATAATATTTTTTTTCCGTGTACAATCAAAAAACAATTTACCATAACTTTTTAATAAGGAAGTACAACCAGAGTTTTCATCAATTCCACAATCTTTAGGATACACCTTTACCTGAGGAAAATTCAACAGTACAACACCATTCTTCAAAACATGTTTTATAAAATTATCAATTGATAGAGGAAAGAAGGATTTAAGACCCCTGATAAATCCTTCTATAACTCTAAAAGAATTCAAGCCAACCTGATCAGCAAGTGACTGTATAGTTCTCCATTGGCCTCTATTTATATCAATAAAATCAATAATTTTAGTGACACCAGCATTTAAAAATCTATTGATTAAAAAAGCTATTGATTATTGACTGTGATACATTTGATGGAAGCTCAATAAGAGGATTAAAAAAAAGAGGTTCTTCTACACCATAATGCTCATCAACTGTTCTTGATATTTCAAACAATTCCCATGATTTTAGCACTGACACATAAAAACTACAAGACAAATCAGAAAACTTTTTAACAAAAGATCTCTGCATTAGAAACAATTGCTTATCAATACCTTTTCCCCCAATATCTTTAAGTAAAGATCTCCCAAAAACCACCCAGGGTACATCATTTGAGCTATACAATAGTTTCTGCAATGTTTGTATCCACATTGCCAAGATGTTTGACTGCAGATATAAGCCCTTGACCTCCCTCTGCCACTGGAAGGTAGAGAAGCCCTTGAGGAAGCCAATGACAGCCATTCTAAAAAAAAATTACCAATGCTTTTTGAATTTTTTTGAGCAAATCTTTAGGAGGATCTAAAACAGTAAACTTATGCCACAACATTGAGGCGGTTAAGTTATTAATGACTAAGCATCTTCCTCTAAAAGAAAGTTGTGAAAGAAGCCATCTCCACCTCTGAAGTCTACCATTTACACGATCAACTAAACCCTCCCAATTCTTCTTTTCATATTGATCATTCCCAAAATAAACTCCAAGCATTTTAAATCCTTCTCTGCCCCACTTACATTGGCAAATGTATGTACCTCCTAAACAGCCAAACCAGTCACCCAGTAATAAGGATATACATTTTTCCCAATGCGAGCAAATTATGCATTTTGAAAACTATTTAAACAAGAAATTAATCTTTTAACATCCTCCGAATTTTTTTATAATTATTGTTACATCATCTGCATATGCAGTAAGTTTAATGAGGGCTATTTCATGAGAACCAAAAAGAGAGACACCACATAACCGTTTCCTCAACATTATTATTGCAGTGCTTTACAACTATAGGACAGGAAGAGATAAATAAACTTATCACTGCGTCTAAACCAACAACATGTTTATTAGATCCAATACCCACTAAACTACTGAAAGAACTGTTACCTGTAGCAGAAGAGCCTCTTCTCAATATTATCAACTCGTCTTTATCTCTAGGTCACGTCCCAAGACCGTTCAAGCTAGCAGTTATTAAGCCTCTCATTAAGAAACCACAATTAGATCCAAATGTATTAGACCCATTTCAAATCTTCCATTTATGTCTAAATACTAGAAAAAGTGGTGTCGGTCCAATTATGCTCCTTCTTGCAAAAAAACGCTATCTATGAAAAATTTCAGTCAGGATTCAGATCTCATCATAGCACAGAAACTGCGCTCATTAAAATTACAAACGACTTACTTCTAGCTTCTGACCAAGGCTGTGTCTCAATACTAGTGTTACTTGATCTCAGTGCTGCGTTCGACACTATAGATCATAAAATACTCCTAGATCGACTACAGAATTACACTGGTATTCAGGGACAGGCATTACGGTGGTTTAGGTCGTACCTATCAGACCGTCACAATTTTGTTTATATAAACGGGGAAAAATCTGAGATAACGATAGTAAACTATGGAGTGCCGCAAGGATCAGTGTTAGGCCCTCTGCTATTTTCAATATACATGCTGCCACTCGGCAATATTATAAGAAAACATGGAATTAGTTTCCACTGCTATGCTGATGATACTCAGTCATATATTTCAACACAACCAGATGAAATCTCTAAATTATCCAATCTGACAGAATGTATTAAAGAAGTAAAACATTGGATGACTAGTAATTTTCTTCTATTAAATTCAGATAAGACTGAAGTATTACTTATTGGATCAAAAACCTGTACAAAGAATCTGCATTTAGAAGGATGTACTGTTACTCCATCCTCGACAGTTAAAGACCTGGGTGTTATATTAGACAGCAACTTGTCCTTTGAAAATCATATTTCATGTGTTACAAAAACAGCCTTCTTCCACCTCAGAAACATTGCTAAGATACGGAATATGTTATCTATTTCTGATGCAGAAAAGTTAGTTCATGCTTTCATGACGTCTCGACTAGATAACTGTAATGCATTATTAGCTGGTTGTCCTGCTTCCTCAATAAATAAGCTACAATTAGTACAAAATGCAGCTGCTAGAGTTCTTACCAGGTCAAGAAAATATGATCATATATCACCAATTTTATCATCTCTACACTGGTTACCCATTAAGTTCCGTATCGATTATAAAGTATTGCTAATGACCTATAAGGCTCTAAATGGTTTAGCTCCTGTGTACTTAACTGATCTTATATTGCCCTACAATCCTTCACGCTCCTTAAGATCACAAAACTCTGGACTTCTGGTTGTACCTAGGATATCTAAGTCCACTAAAGGAGGGAGAGCGTTTTGACATTTGGCTCCGAAACTCTGGAATAGCCTTCCTGATAATGTTCGGGGCTCAGACTCGCTCACCCAGTTTAAATCTAGATTAAAGACGCATCTCTTTAGCCAAGCATTCACATAATGCATCTCATATCAGATCAATTGCACATGATTTTCTTTGCTTAATGTTTATGAACAGCAGCTACGCTAATTACTCTCCATTTGCTTTTCTGTTTTGCCTCGGGACACCCGTCCCGAGGTGACTAGAGAGGACATCAGCTTCAGTTTGGATCCGGCCTCTTAAGAAGACCTCAGATGACCAACACCTATGAAGAGACGGCGCCAACTCCTGCGAGGATTTCGGAAGACGCAATCATCTGGATCAACATGCACATTGCACAAATTCTATATCTTGATTATTGTTAATGTATTCATTTTTCCAGGAGCTCATTGCTTCTACGTTCAGTTAAACTGCTAACAGTGATTGTAAATTGTAAATGATTACATTATTTGCTAACTGCATTCTTTAAATTGTAATGTTGACACGCATTCTCTGTAAAGCTGCTTTGAAATGATATGTATCGTGAAAAGCTCTATACAAATAAATGTGAATTGAATTGAATTAAAAGAGGTTCTATAGACATTGCATAAAGAAGACCTGATAGAGGATTTGCCTTATACCTCTGGTCACTGAAAATGATCTAGTCAAAGACCCATTAATCTTAAGCATACTATAAATATCACTGTATAGCAGCTTAATACATGACACAAAGTATGGACCGAATCCAAAAGCTTCCAGAGTCTTAAACATTTAACGGTGGTCTACTCTGTCAAAAGCTTTTCCTGGTCCAAAGAAAGCAAACCAATATCCAAATTGTCTTTTTGCAATTGTAATGATGTCTCTCACCAAGAATAAATTATAAAAAATTGTCCATTTAGGAATGCAAAAAGTTTGATCCACATGGATTATGGTTGCCATATGTTGTTTAAGTCTGTTAGTCAATGTTTTCGACAAGATTTTAAAATCAACACATAACAGTGAAACTGGTCGTTTCCTTTTTGGGGATCAATGTTAACAATGCTCTCCGGGAACTGAAAGGCAAAGTCCCTTAGTTAATTCATCCTAAAAGGACTGCATACAAGTCCTGTCCGATTAGATTCCAAAAGAATTTGTAGAATTCCACTGAGAGTCCGTCCAGGCCAGGCGACTTCCCAAGGCTCAACTCCTGAACAGCCTGTGAAACCTCAGAGAAAGTTAAAGGACTGTCAAGCTTTATCTGTTCATTCTCTGAAATGTTCGGCAAATCCAGTAAAAAACAGTCTGTTATTATTGAATCATCACATTGGTCAGAACAATATAAGTCCTCATAGAAAGAAATTGCACAAGACTGAATCTCTTGTTGATCAGTTGTCACTCGACCATTTGGAAGTTTCAGTTGATGAAATTGTTTCTGGTCCTTTGGCTTTTTTTCCAGGCCAAAAAAATATGTTGTGGGAACATTCATTTCATTTAATTGGGAAAATCTAGTTCTTAAAAAGGCAAATTTCAATCTTTCTTCCAACAGGTTTTTCAGAAGAAGCTTATTCTCTGTGATGTGATCAATAGGATTCAAGTCTTCATGAATATGACTGATGCTTTGTTCAAGAATGCTTCTTTCAAGAGTCTTCATTTTTTCTTTTAAGCTTCTGATACTTTGTGCAGTATATTGTTGGCAAAAAATCTTTATATGGACTTTGCCAATGTCCCACCATTGACTTAAAGGATTAGTTCACTTTCAAATAAAATTTTCCTGATAATTTACTCACCCCTATGTCATCCAAGATGTCCATATCCTTCTTTCTTCAGTCGAAAAGAAATTAAGGTTTTTGATGAAAACATTCCAGGATTATTATCCATTTTGTCAGAAAAGCCGGTATTGTCCACTGTCAGGCATCGCAAGTTCCCGTTTTACAGCAGAAACCGACAAGCGCCCTTGTTGTTTGTGTACAGAAACCGATAAGTCCGTTTTAGCGAATCAGCGCACAGTATTCAGGTCAGGTGACAAGGCTTCTAGTCACTTCAAAAAGACGCACTAGCTGAGGGAAGTTTTGTCAAAGCTGACTAAAAGTGATCAAGGATTTATAATTTCAACTCCTGTAAGACCTTGTACACCATACACGACTTACATGCTGAAACCTTGGTTGTCCTTTTGCGTGTGTGTGTGCGTGCGCGCGCGTGTGGATGCGTGTGTGTGTACTTGTGTGCCGATCTGTTAGTGTGTGTGCATTTTTGTGACATATCAGGACACAAATGTGTATAATGAAATGGGTATGACATAGGTATTACAAAAAGAGGTGACTTATGAGGACACTACCCCATGTCCCAACTTTTCAAAAGCCTTATAAATCATACAGAATGAGTTTTTGTGAGAAAGTAAAAGTGTGCACAGTTTCCTGTGATGGCTAGGTTTAGGTTTAGGGGTAGGGGTAGTGTAGGGGGATAGTAAATACAGTTTGAACAGTATAAAAACCATTACGCCTATGGAATGTCCCCACAATTCACAAAAATTAACATTTGTGTGTGTGTGTGTGTTTGTGTGAGTGTATGTGTGTGCCGATCTGTTAGTGTGTGTGTCTGTGTGTGTGTGTGTGTGTGTGTGTGTGTGTGTGTGTGTGCGTGCGCGCACAGTGAGTGGATGGGTGTGTGTGTGTGTGTGTCGATCTGTTAGTGTATAAAAAACATACTTTCGATGAACTTTAATTTTTTAATTTACCTGTATTTTTTAGAGTTATTATTACTTTATCAAAACAACCCAACTGCAGTTTGATTGATATTACTTGGAATGCATGATTTGTCAGACTTAATAAAAATGGAGTTAACTGTTTTTGCAAATGAACTCTTCATATGCTTTATATAAACAAATGATCGCCTTCCAAGTGGTTCCGCCAAAATCTCTCTTTCGTATTCTTCAAATAGCTTACGCTGTATGTTCTTCGCGTTCCGTATTCTCCTTACGGGAAAAAACGGAACTGGCACTGCGTTCGTTCCGTAAGTAGAATAGGGAAGGCGTAGGACATACAGCGTAAGCTTTTTGAAGAATACGAACGTGCGGTTTTGGTGGAACCACTTGGAACGCGATCATTTGTTTACATAAAGCATATACATTTAAATTTTTTTCGAAAATGACCAATCGTTTCGCTAGATAAGACCCTTATTCCTCGTCTGGTATCGGTTAAAGCCCTTTGAAGCTGCACTGAAACTGTAATTTTGACCTTCAACCGTTTGGAGGCCATTGAAGTCCACTATAAGGAGAATAATCCTGGAATGTTTTCATCAAAAACCTTAATTTCTTTTCGACTGAAGAAAGAAGGATATGAACATCTTGGATGACATGGGGGTGAGTAAATTATCAGGAAAATTTTTTTGAAAGTGAATCCTTTAATGACTGAAAACGTTTCGGGTTACGTTTGTAACCCTGGTTCCCTGAATAGGGAACAAGACGCTGCGTAGAACGCATTGGGATCACCTCTGCGTGATTACGGCTTGAAGCACTTGTGAAATCGAACCAATAGGGTGACGGGACATCATAGCTGGTGACGTCACGGACCAGGAAACTATTCACCTTATTTTCCGCGACAATAAGGGTGGCGCCATTACGTTCGTTTTGTCATCTTACTTCCGGTTGAGGGACCTAAGCTAGTAGTCGCTAGCGGTATAGCTGTAACTGTAGATGAGTATTATATGCTCAGTTAGGGGCTGTCATAACAATTAGATTAAGAAGAGATAACAGTTGCATCAACGATGTTACGAATACAATGTAAAGCGATCGGAGTGTTGCGGTGCATTTTACAATTTACATCCACCACCTTAAGACGAGGAGCACCTGAGGCACTAACTGAAGGCGCTAAACTTGAAGTGCCCACCCAAGCGCCCTTATGTGTGTTCGTACCATTTCATGGACGGGAGGCCGACTGACGAACACCCTTACCCCGAGAAATGTCTCGGCTATGATGTTCCTGTAAAGAAGTCACGCCAGATTCTGAACAGGTTGTCATATTCAGGTAAGCTAATTTACCTAGCCATGTGCATGTTAGCCTAACGTTATATTTCGTGAAGTCCGTTCTATGAATACAGTTAAGATTAGTAACAAGCAGTTCACAAAATACAACGAATCTTGCATTATTACAATTGCCACCTATATATTTCATATGTAAGATAGTAATGGTACATATTTACAATAGGATTATGGTACATTACAGTCTAACAATAGCTTACTTACATTATTCCTGTAAATTACAGAGATTGCAGATGATAGCAGGCCAGTTAGCTACATCTCTCATATTGATATTGACCTAAGTATTAACACTAGAGTTAGAGATTGTGTATATACTGTCTCGTTTTTAATGCATCTCTCTCTCACACTGTTCTGTTAAACTATGGGTGCAATCTTATATTAATTCTCATGATGAATAATTACTAATGTAAAAATATGTGTATGGTTATTATATTATTTCCACAGATGCATTGATGAGCGTCAGTGATCAACTGTGAGGATGATCACATCCACATGCCCCTGAACTGTGATGCAGAAACACAATAGGAGGATCCATCGGTCTCTGATCACAACTACACTTCAAAATCACAATTCAGTCTGAAGCGTCCTACATCTGATATGAGAACACAATGTGTTGAGCGGGCACCGTTGTACACAACTCTGCTGAGAAACAACCACCATTCATTCAGTCCCTGAACACCTTACCAATATATACACCAACAGCTTCCAGCTACACACTTGGAATCAGCTCCTGACGACTCTGATGGAGCTGCGTCTTAATTTATCGCAGGGGGATCTTGCTGAAAGTTTTGGTGTTGTGATAAATTCATAACTACAAATTCAGGGTTCCGGGAATACCTTCGTGCAGGTGATGAAGTAACAGCAGACAGAGACTTCACCATTACCGATCTCCTCTATGTCAAGTCACCTTTATTTATATAGTGCTTTTTACAATGCAGATTGTGTCAAAGCAGCTTTACAGTGATAATTGGTATATAATTTTGGCTGCACAGCAGCTCTTAAAGAAAATGGTGTCAGTCAGTATCCATCTTAAGTAAATTCAGTATTGATTCATTGCGATGTGAGAATCAATAGTTATTAATTTTAGTTAATTTATGTCAGCATTGGAGCAAACGGTGATGTGATTATCCAGCTCATTTCAGTTCGCATTCAATGGTGTCAATGCAGGCAGATCAAAATATCAAAGGAAAGTGAAACTTGTCATTCCAGCATTCACCAAGAGACGCATGCAACTCCGAAGAAGACACCACCAACACCAGGTGCATTGCCAATGTACGCGGGTCATATGACTGAAAATCTTCAAAATCCTTTCTTGCAACAGTTCCAATTAACCTCACCCCTAAAATTTATCATTTCGAGAATTTGCCCAGTTTAACCTTCTAAGCAACCTCATTTCTGATGTAGAGGATGAGTAAGTGTTGATTTTAGGTATGTTTGTCTGTGCTGTGGTTTTGCTTTAACTAATCAGTGTAAATAGTGTATGTAGATATTTTTATAAACCTTTACAATATGACCAGATGTTATCTGTAAATTGTTATTTCTATAAACCTTTACAATATGATCAGTTGTGAAGTTTTTTTTTTTTTTTTTTTTAAATTTTTACAATGTGGTCAGATGTTATCTGTCAGTATCTTTTTATTAAAACCATATAATGTGAGCCCTTACAATGTAAAGGAATTAAGTCTTCTGATTTAAATAGAATAAGTCATGTCAAGTTTGCAAATTAATTCTATCTTGGTTTATTGCATATGAAAATTAAATGGTGAAACATCTCTACATGAAGGTCAGTAAAAGGTGTCTATCTTCCTGATAACAACAAACACTCTTACAACTGATTAAATTATAAATTTTCTAAAATACCAATCACAAAGTTATCTTGTTTAACAAAACTGATTTAAAATAATTCCAGTCTTCACATAACGTTACACCCTCTACATGCTGCTCCATCAACTTCTGACAGTCCCATGGTTTCCTCTGTCCACTTCTTCATATCGTCTACCGGTTACGGCCGTTAACAATGACGATATGAGACCATCTGATCGTCGTATAACATTTTCTCCGTGCTCCCAATTTAAAACATTTACTGCATTAACGTTATTTGTCATTTCTCTAAACTTATAGCTCGCTATAAACAATCTTTTAACTACCGATCTAGCTACCGGATGTGCCGCGTCAGTTTAGCGGAAGTCGGATGACAAAATGCGGAAGAGCGGAGAATTAAAAATGGGCGTGGCGAAATAAGGTGAATAAAGCACTCCTGAGAACAAAGAACGCCAGCTTCTGATTGGCTGAAGCAAGATGCTCACAGGCGTGCAGGGAGTATCGATAAGCAACGCAGCGTCTCGTTCCCTATTCAGGGAACCAGGGTTACAATCGTAACCCGAGACATTCCCTTTCATGGGAACATCGACGCTGCGTCTTTCACACATGAAAGTAGGCGTCTTTCAGATCTATTGTCACAAACCAGTCCTCGGATTTGATCTGTGTGGTGATCTGTTTGAGTGTAAGCATCTTGAACTTGAGCTTTTGCACAGAGCGATTTAACACGCGTAAATCTAGAATAGGACGCAACCCTCCATCCTTCTTTGGAACAATGAAGTAACGGCTGTAAAACCCTGACAGCTTGTTGGGAGGAGGAACCCTTTCTATAGCTCCTTTTTGCAAGAGTGTCATAACCTCCTGTTCCATTTCCAGAGACTGCTGTCCACTATGGGATCAGATTCCCGCCAATAGTATTGCGGTCACGGATCAAAAAATAATAAGCGTGAATCAAACATTTAAAAACACATGTAAAAATATATAGCACAAACTTAAAAAAATAATGCAAAATGATCGGAATGGCAAAGAACGTGGTCTTGGATCAAAATATAATAAGCGTAAAACGAAAAATTAAAAGCACATTTAAAAAAATAACAAGCATGAATCAAAACTTTAAACACATTAAAAATGATATTGCACAAATCTTAAACTTGTGTTTATGCGTTCTTAAAAGTTGTTTTCCTTGCTTTTATTACTCTTTTCTTTCTGCTCTCTTACATTTTCTGCTCATATTTTACTCTTTTGCACTCTTGTGCTGTTTTTCTCTTTGCTCTTCTTTCTACGTTTTGCTCTTGCGTTTACAAATGTTGCAGTTCGAGTTTCATGTAAATTAGGCCGGGCTTAAGCGCCACCATTGGTCCACTAGTTCTAGATTGACAGCTCCTCCTATAGCCAATCAATCGAAGAGAGGGAGATGGCATCACTTCAATGCGACTCATGGCTACTGATGCTCACACTCATACAGGAGATAACAGTTTAATCTGAAACTTTACAAGGACTTTCAATCTGTAAAATTATCTGAACTATGGATAAATAATTCCTCTTTTTGAGATACTCTTTTTATTGTGCAGTCTACCTATGATTAATAATCTTTATGTTCATAGGCTAATATATAGTATTTGGTGTTAATATATTACTTGGATCATGGTGCTAATATGCTAAGGCTACTGTAGCTAATATACTTCTTAATTGTTGTTAAACGATCATAGGTAAATTAATTCTAAGACTGAATGTATCATCTCTGCATTGACTACGATAGTGTTACAGAGAAGATAGTTACAGAAACCAGGTGGATTTGATATGCAGTGATTTATTCACACATTTATTGTGTTTATTTATATAACTACATAATTGCACAATACTATAAGATTAATGTTTTAAATAAAAACAAAATTATAGATCAGGGATAGGCAACATCAGTTCTGGAGTGCCGCTGTCTTGGAGAGTTTAGCTCCAACACCGATAAAATAAAATAAAAAACTCATCTGTCTATAGTATTAATAATCCTGAAGACACACTGATTAGCTGGTTACGGTGTGTTTGATTAGGGTTGAAGCTAAACTCTGCACTCCAGGACCGACATTGCCCATGTTATAGAAATATGAATTTAAATGGCCAGTAGGTGGCGGAAAGTTCATTCAAACTTCTCGTTCAAATCGGGAATTCATTAATGAAACACTGCTGTTCTGCTTTGACTTTGTTTGATACTCCTTTCAAGGTTATTTTCGTAAACGAAAACTAAAACTAAGACTAAAACTATCAGTTAAAAAACATTTTCGTAAACTGAAATAAAATGTAAAATTCATAATAAATGAAAAACTAAAACTAAACTAAACTAGCAACAGTTATTGAAAAACTAACTGAAATAAAATAATAATTATCAAAAATAAGTATTCGTTTTCGTAATTAATAAGCTCTCATCCCGTGGCGGAAAATCTGAAGTGGTTTAGTTTAAAACCAAACAGGCTGTATAATACATTTACCTGTAGATGGCGCTTTATGCATGTTAGGTTAGCTGAGGCTGATAGATAAATACGACAGACATGAATGATGGCAGGGAGTAGGAAACGATAGGGCCCGTTTGGGACTATTTCGAATTTAATTACGAAACAGGAAAAAGCAAATGCATTGTCACGCTGAAAAATACACTTTGTGGTGTTGAAATTAAGGGGAAAAATCCCACAAACCTTAAAGTACATTTGCAAACCAACCATCGTGAAGAATACAAATCCTTCATGGTGAAAGATTCGGAAAGGAAGACTACCATCGGTAATGATAAAGTCAACGAGGGTGCTAGTAGTTCTCAAACTCAATTGCAGCAGCAGACTCTGACATTATGCTTCAAGTAATATTAACACTACACACATGCACTTTTGAAACCTTTAAGATTGTATTAGTCTGTTTTTGCTAAATTAATATTCAACACATACACACAAACTCAAAAAGATTTAATCTTTAATATGTATGTTTGTTCATATGCATGTTCATCATGTATTATGTAAATTTAAGGTGCATTTGTTTGGTTCTTTTTTGCATCTCAAACCCTTTTATCAAGAGTTAACTGTAAACTGTGCAAACATTACATTTTGCTGAAAATAAATGTCTTGCTTTGCTTTCTTTGGTCGACACTGGAAGTGTTCTGTTAGCTGCTAAACTATAATTACTAAAACTATAACTGAAACTAAATAAAATAAAAACTAAATAGAAATGTGTTTGCAAAATAAAAACTAAACTAAAACTAACAAAACCATTCATGAAACTAACTAAAACTAAACTTAAATTTAAAGCAAAATTGAAAACGATATTAAAATAAAAACTAATTTAAAAAAGCAAAACTATAATAACCTTGACTCCTTTCATCAAAATAGTGCAAAAACACACTCAAAATTAACTTATAGCTATATTGATTTATACAACAGCTCAATAAACATATGCAATTGCTCTAATATTGGGGAAAACACTTGCTGATGTGAAGGCTATTGCTTAACTTTATAATTTTATAATCTCAGTGTTAAAATGTGATCAAATTCATAAACCAACACCCTTGTTAATGACATACTGTACATGGAAGACAAAATCTATAAATCTGTTTACAGGAAAACAATAGATGACAAAATATGCACAGTTTACAATTACGAGCAATATACAATGATCTAAACCAGTGGTTCCCAAACTTTTCAGAGTACCCCCTGAGACATTTGCCATCCTTCTGTGTACCCCCTCTCTTCCATTAAGGGACAATATTTACCGCCTAAATTGACTTTCTAGTGCAGTTTTTAATCTTTATGAATATCTTTACAACATTAATAATGTTTTAAATTAAAAAATGTTCAATAAAGAAATATGCAATGCTAAAAACATGAAAAGTGATTATTTTAAATAATAAAACCGGCAGTAGATCGGCGGTAGGTCACTGTCTTAATGCGTGAGTCATCGAGTCATTCATTCAAAGAAGCAAGTGGCTGTATTTATGAATGAATCATTGAATCACGACTTTCACAAACAATTCGTTCAAAGTTCCAGATTCGTTCTCGAAACACCGCTGTGTTGTAATTCTGCTGTTGTACCGCTGCGTTTCACGGTGCCAAGTCCAGTGGTAGGTGCATTAAAGATGAATATAACAATGATGGATCGTCAGACAGGTACAACTGTGACAGGTTGTCGTTAGGATGGTGAATTTAACAATAAAAGATTGTCCAGGTAGACGTATATACCGGTGACAGGTCAGGAGTTGCAGGTACATATACATTATAACGGTGTCCTGCCACAGAAAGAGTTTACCCCAGCTAGGAAATTGCCAGCTGTGATGGTTATCTTCTCCTGTATGAGTGTGAGCATCAGTAGCCATGAGTCGCATTGAAGTGATGCCACCTCCCTCTCTTCGATTGATTGGCTAGAGGAGGAGCTGTCAATCTAGAACTAGTGGGCCAATGGTGGCGCTTAAGCCCGGCCTAATTTACATGAAACTCGAACTGCAACATTTGGAAACGCAAGAGCAAAACGTAGAAAGAAGAGCAAAGAGAAAAACAGCACAAGCGCACAAAAGAGTAAAATATGAGCAGAAAATGTAAGAGAGCAGAAAGAAAAGAGTAATAAAAGCAAGAAAAACAACTTTTAAGAATGCATAAACACAAGTTTAAGATTTGTGGAATATCATTTTTAATGTGTGTAAAGTTTTGATTAATGCATGTTATTTTTTTAAATGTGCTTTAAATTTTTCGTTTTACGCTTATTATATTTTGATCCGTGACCACGTTCTTTGCCATTCCGATCATTTTGCATTATTTTTTTAAGTTTGTGCTATATATTTTTACATGTGTTTTTAAATTTTTGATTCACACTTATTATTTTTTGATCCGTGATCGCAATACTATTGGCGGGAATCTGATCCCATAGTCCACCACCGTAGTCTGACCCCGTTGAACCGGGGCAGGCGAGACCCGAATTGTATTGTGTAATCCTTTTCTATTGTGAGCAGCACCCATCGAGAAATATTGGGGAGAAGTTTCCATTCTGTTAAAAATTCTACAAAGGGAACCAATCTCTTGAGACTGGCCTATGGGGTTTTTTGTGCATTCGACTTGGCGCCCTGAAGCAGCGAACCAGCAGGGAACAACCGAATCAAACACTGGCCGGCACACGAGGTGGCAGGGCTGGAAGAACGGCCCCCTGAGGGCACCGAAGAGGGACGGGTACCATATAGTGTGATACAGGACCCTCTCCGGAGGGGGCTGCCCTCAGAAGTCCTGTGCCACTGGCGTCAGGACTTCTTCGAAGCCTTCCTCGCGATAATGACAGTCCGCAGATCTGTCTTACCCTTGATGGCCTAAGTTCTCATTGTGGATTGCCGCAGCAACAGCTACGCTCGGAGCTTCGTGGAGTTTATCCTAAATCCTTCTCTTTATTCCTATTCACATAATATAACTTTCTTGTTTTTCACTAGATTACTTAACCTATTGCATAGTATTACTGAACGGAACGATTTATTACTAGTAATCTACCAGCGTAATCACCTAGTGTCAGCCATAGCCCGCTAGCCTGCTAGCTACCGTCTATTTTTTCCTCTAAACTAACCTTCCTTGTCGATCTAATGGCGGATTTATCCGATGTATGTTATTCTGATCTGTCCTCGCCAGATCGGGAAGCTGTGGAGACTTTGCTGCCTGGCATTCATAGATCCACCGTGAGGTACAGCGTCCCGCACATCACCCTTGCCCCAGGCGCCGTCAAGCGACCGAGACATCCAGCTAGCGAGTCCCGTGTGCGATGCAGTTTTTCGGACGGCGTTAGCGATCAAGTTCATCAAACAACTGTGGGGAGTCAGACTACTCTACAAAAACACGGTCAGTCATGTCCGACGATTATCATGTGTATTAAATGCAACATGTACAGCTTAGCTCTTTCTGTCAGCAGTGAGACTTACACATGTGATAAATGCAGGGATATTGTCAGGCTGACAGAGAGAATCTCAGAATTAGAGACACGCATCCAAACTTTAATTGAGGATAGCGAGAATGAAAGGGCCTTAGATACTGCTTTGGATGCGACTAGCCTAGTAAACACTGCACATTCGGTTCCGGTTGTAGAAGCCTCGCAGCAGGCTAACTGGGTGACTGTGAGGCGGCATAGTGGCAAGAACAAACACCACTCTTCCGTTCCGATTAGAACATCAAACAGGTTCTCCCCACTCAGTGACGCACCCACTGAGAATCCTGTTGAAAGTGCCCTAGTTATTGGCGATTCTATTACACGGAACGTGAAAATAGAGACACCAGCCACCATAGTCACATGTTTGCCGGGGGCCAGAGCACCTGACATCAAAGCAAATTTAAAAGTGCTGGCTAATGCTAATCGTAAATACTCTAAAATTATTATTCACGTCGGCACAAATGATGTTCGACTTCGCCAGTCGGAGATCACTAAAATTAACATTAAAGAGGTGTGTGAACTCGCAAATTCAATGTCAGCAGAAGTAATTTGTTCTGGCCCTCTTCCTGTTCGTAGGAGTGATGAGATAGTTAGCAGGTTATCATCACTCAATGGCTGGCTGTCTAAGTGGTGTCCGCAGAATAATATAGGTTTCATAGACAATTGGAAAAGCTTTTGGGGCAGACCTGACCTGTTGAAAAGAGATGGTATTCATCCCTCTCGGGATGGTGCTGCTCTTCTCTCTAGTAATATGGCACATTGTCTTAGAACTAAAACATGACAAACTGGGGCCCAGGACAGGAAGCAGACAGACTGGCTAAACCGACCGTCTGCTAGCCGCCTCACGTCACAGAACTCAGATAATTCCCAACACATAGAAACTCTTTCACCTAGATATTATCACATAGAGACTGTGTCTGTACCTCGAACTAGTAAATACAAAAAACTTCCGAAACCTTTTAAGGGAAAAAATTTAATTGATGTTCAAAAAATGAAAATCACAGATAAATCAGATAAACAAATGATAAAGCTTGGGTTACTGAATATTAGATCTATTTCTTCAAAAGCACTTATTGTAAATGAAATTATCACAGACAATAAACTAGACTTGCTGTGTCTGACAGAAACCTGGCTAAAACCAGACGATTACATTACTTTAAATGAGTCTAGTCCTCAAGGTTATGACTATCGACACAATCCTCGACAGAAAGGCAAAGGGGGAGGTGTCGCTGTAATTTATAGTAATATATTCAAAACCGTTCAAAAGAATTTCAAATATAATTCCTTCGAAGTGATGGTGCTTTATGTAACATTATGTAAGTTGACATTTGTGCTGGCTACTGTATACAGGCCACCAGGGCACCATACTGACTTTATCAAAGAATTTGCTGATTTTCTATCAGAGTTAGTACTGGCTGTGGATAAAGTCCTTGTTGTTGGTGATTTTAATATCCATGTAGATAATAATAAAGACGCATTTGGATTGGCATTTGCAGACATTTTAAACTCTATTGGAGTTAGACAACACGTGTCAGGACCCACTCATTGTCGTAATCATACCTTAGATCTAATTCTGTCGCATGGAATTGATATTGATGCTGTTGAAATTCTACAACAAAGCGATGATATATCAGATCATTATTTAGTCTCGTGTATAATACAGTTAGCAAAGGCTACAAAACAACCACCCAGCCATAAATATGGTAGAACCATCACTTCTACCACTAAAGATTGCTTTATAAATAATCTCCCCGAGCAGTTTCATCGCCTTAGTATACCTGACAACTTAGAAGAACTCGATGCTGCAACAGAAACTATTGGCTCTCTCTTTTCCAGCACATTAGATGCAGTCGCTCCTTTACGTCTAAAGAAGATTAAGGAAACTAATCCAACGCCGTGGTATGATGAGCACACTCGGGCTCTAAAACGAGCTGTGAGAAAAGCTGAACGTAGTTGGAAGAAAACAAAACTAGAAGTTTTTCGCCTTTCGTGGAAAGAAAAAATGATTGAGTACAGAACGGCTATAAGAAATGCTAGATCTACTTATTTTTCAAAACTCTTAATAGAAAACAAACATAATCCTAGGTATTTATTTGACACAGTGGCTAAATTAACTAGAAACAGAGATTCAACTGCTGACGTTTCCAAAGAGCACAGCAGTAATGACTTTATGAACTTCTTTACTTGCAAGATTGACAATATTAGAGAGAAAATTGTAAACATGCAACCGTCTACAGTTTCGCTTCAGACAGTGCACTGTAGTGTCCCTGAGGTAAAACTAGAATCATTCGCCGCTATAGGAGAGGAAGAATTATCTAAACTTATCAAATCATCAAAATCAACAACATGTATGTTAGACCCAATGCCGACTAAACTACTGAAAGATATGCTTCCAGAGGTCGTAGGTCCACTTCTTGATATAATTAATTCATCTTTAACACTAGGATACGTACCAAAAACTTTTAAGCAGGCTATTATTAAACCTCTTATTAAAAAACCTCAACTAGATCCGAGAGACTTAGTAAATTACAGGCCAATCTCGAATCTACCTTTTCTGTCCAAAATACTAGAAAAGGCAGTTTCAACACAACTGTGCTCCTTTTTAGAAAGAAATAGTATCTGTGAGGATTTCCAGTCAGGATTTAGACCGTACCATAGTACTGAGACTGCTCTCGTTAGAGTTACAAACGATCTACTCTTATCATCCGATCGTGGCTGTATTTCTCTATTAGTGTTATTAGATCTCAGTGCTGCTTTTGACACTATCGATCACAACATTCTTTTAAAAAGACTTGAAAACTATATTGGCGTTAGTGGAATTGCTTTGGCATGGTTCAAATCTTACTTATCTGACCGTTATCAGTCTGTAGTAGTTAATGAAGAGATGTCGTATCGATCACAAGTTCAATATGGAGTACCACAAGGCTCAGTACTAGGACCGTTGCTTTTCACTCTGTACATGCTGCCCTTAGGAGAGATAATTAGGAAGCATGGTGTTAGTTTTCACTGCTACGCTGACGATACTCAGCTCTATATTTCCTCGCGCCCTGACGAAACCTACAAATTCACAAAACTAACAGAATGCATAGCTGACATTAAAAACTGGATGACAAGAAATTTCTTATTATTAAATTCAGAAAAAACTGATATCCTAATCTTTGGACCAAAAACTTCCTCACGAAAAAACCTTGAATACTCTCTAACACTTGATGGGTGCTCCATTAAATCTTCGTCCTCAGTTAGGAACCTGGGTGTGCTCTTTGATACCAATCTTTCATTTGAAAGTCATGTTTCTAGTATCTGTAAAACCGCCTTCTTCCATCTAAAAAATATATCTAAATTACGACATATGCTCTCAATGACAAATGCGGAACAGTTGGTTCATGCATTCATGACCTCAAGACTAGATTACTGTAACGCTCTACTGGGTGGTTGTTCTGCTCGGCTTTTAAACAGACTACAGTTGGTCCAAAATGCGGCAGCTAGAGTTCTTACTAGAACCAGAAAGTATGACCATATTAGCCCAGTTCTGTCAACATTACATTGGCTCCCTATTAAACATCGTATAGATTTTAAAATCTTGCTACTTACCTATAAAGCTCTAAATGGTTTAGCTCCCCAATATCTAAGCGAGCTCTTGGTGCATTATAGTCCTTCACGTTTATTGCGATCTCAGAATTCAGGCCAGTTGATAATACCCAGAATATCAAAATCAACCGAAGGCGGCAGATCCTTTTCCTATTTAGCACCTAAACTCTGGAACAATCTTCCTAGCATTGTTCGGGAAGCAGACACACTCTGTCAGTTTAAATCTAGACTAAAAACACATCTCTTTAATCTTGCATACACATAACACATTATCAATACTATAAACATTTTTTCAAATCCGTTAAAGGATTGTTACGCTGCAATAATTAGGTCGGCCGGAACCGAGAACATTTCCTATAACACTAGATATACCTGTAGATCAGAATAAGAATGGCATCTACGCTAATATCAGTCTCTCTGCTTATCCTGAGGTTTGCCGGGTGCTGGACCCAGGCCGTATCCAGATCAGATGGAGAACCTGTGCCTGGACCTGACTACAACGTAGCCCAGGAGACAATGGGCCTACAGATCCAGTTCTGGCTGCATCTATAATTCAGATTTTTAATCTCCGTATCCGCTTACATATATTTATATATAATCTATTTTTAATCCCTATAATAAAATTGTATAATTCAGATTTTGATCTCCATATCCATTTACATATATTATATATATCTTCCAGGGGGTTTTTTCCCTCCTAGGACTTTTTTCCCAGTGTTAGCACGCTGGGTTTTTCTCCTAGGGGTTTTTTTCCACCCCTGGGAGTCAGCCGACATTGGCTTAATGTAGCACCATCTTGTATATGTTACATGTTACCACGCTTGCTTGTACAGCTTATTTTTAACCACTTATCTTTTTTCTGTGCTTCTAATATGTAAAGCTGCTTTGAAACAATTACCAATTGTAAAAAGCGCTATATAAATAAATTTGACTTGACTTGACTTGACCCTTGGAAGACTTTGACACACTTTTTGTTGCGCTCTATGCGCAGAGGAGCTGCTTGACGGCCGAGGCTGCTCCCGCTCAGCAGCCTCGGGGGGTAGAGAGCGGCAGGGGAGGAACTTCTGGAAGGCCGCTGACTGCTTTTTGGCTTCCTGGAGCCTCTCGACGACCGAAGTGACAGAGTCGCCGAAGAGGCCCAGGGAAGACAGAGGCGCATCCAAGAGCACACTTTTATCCTTTTCTTTGATATCGGATAAATTCAGCCATAAATGCCTCTCCGTGGCCACCAGGGCTGCCATAGAACGGCAGATTGTTTTAGTCATCTCCTTGGTGGCCCGGAGAGATAGATTAGTTGCATTCCTGAGTTCTTGAATTGCTTCAAAACTAGCCTCCCCGCTCTCATCTATTTCCCCCAGCAGGTCAGCCTGGTAAGCTTGCAAAATTGACATTGTATGCAAACAAGCTGCAGCCTGACCTGCTGCCGAATAAGCTTTGCCCACCAGCACTGATGTAGTTCTTAATGGTCTGGTGGGCAGCGTCGGGGATTTGAGGGACGATGCAGACTTGGGCGAGAGATAGCTCGCAAGCGTCTCTTCTACCCGAGGCATTGCCCCATAGCCATAATGTTTCAGCCCCATGATGTTAGAATGGACCGAAGTCTGGGGGCTGAACACTCTATACTGCGCTGGTCTCTGCCACGACCTCAACACCTCGGTGTGGAGGTCGGGAAAGAACGGCAGTCCCCGACGCTGAGGCTGTGACCGGGCGGGCAGAAAGCGCTCATACAATTTACTTTTCTGACGCGCTTCAGCTCTTTCTGCTGGCCATTCAATTTTTAACTTTTCTACTGCCCTGGTCACAACCTCCAGCAGGTCCTCATATGCTGGAGATGAGGATGGCGAGTCCTCTTCTCCAGCCTCGACGCTCACCACATCCACCTCCTCAGAGCTGAATATATGAAGCGCCGATGTCTCTCTCCGGGGGGAAGAAACCGCAGCGCGTGCTTCCACCACCAGAGAAGAGACATTGGGTCTGACAGGTGAGGGCAGAGAAAAGGCTGGGCCCGTCTCTAACCCCTCTGTCAGATCCATCTGTGAACCCCACGAATGAAGCCGCAGCTCTGCCTCAGCAGAAGCGGGACCCGATCCGCGGGGAACACTGGCCGCGGCGCCCTCCTTATCTTTGTCGAAGAGCGCCCGGTGAGAACAGAGTGTTCGGAGAGTCAGCTTTTCGCAATGCACACAGACAGCTCCCTCAAGAGCTGCCTGGGCATGCTCCACTCCTAAACAAACAATGCACATCTCATGTGTATCCCTACCCGTGATGAAGCGAGGGCAGGGATGAACACACTTGACAAACTGTTGTTTGTTTGCCATTATGTGTCTAAATATATATAGATAATATATATGCTTGGGTGTACGAAAAATACTCTTGTCCTCAGACGAAGAGATATTTTCAATCTGTATATGTAGCAGACAGACAACACCAAATAAGAAAAAAGTTGTGATTTTGTAACAGTTTATTATTAAAGTGCCAATGTGATTTATAGATTTTAGAAGATGTAACGGCAACAGACATTGAAAAATAATGTGATCAGAAAAAAAAGAGGGAGAAATACAACTATTGAAAAATCTATCTCTATGTCTTTTTCTAACATAGAAACGATCCAATCTGGCTCCAGACAAATTATTTTAATTCCTTTTTAACCAAGTATATTGTCTAACCCCAGGAAAAGCCTCCCTCCATAAATCAATAAAATCATGGCAATTAATCAGGTTTTTTTAAATTCCAGCAGATAATGGATGGGGTTCGTCATGATTTCTATCTAAAGTTGGATTTGTGGTACAATTAAAATCACCCCGCATTACAACAACATTAACTTGAGGACACTGTAGCAGAGCATCAGAAAGTTTTCCAAAGAAAAGTACACGCTCCTGACCAACACTTGGTGCATAAACATTAAATAAAGTGTAATCAATTTCACCAAGAGTAATATCTACACGCAAAATTCTACCAGGCATAATCTCTATCATTACTGGTTGGTTCCCAATACATGACGAAAAGAGCATGGCAACACCTGCACATACATTTGTTCCATGACTCTCTAGTGCATTGCCCTTCCAATCTCCAACCCAGTGTGCCTGATTTTGTAAATCTGTATGGGTTTCTTGAAGCAAGATTATATCTGCTTTTTTTAAGACTAAATAATCAAATAAAGCAGTGCTCTTTGCTGTGCTCCGGCAACCATTAATGTTAAAGGTCCCGATGTTTAAAGATGTCATATGGTAAATAAAAAATGGGGCAAAAGAAACCCAAAAAATAAATGCATAAAGAATCACAACTATATTAATGTTTCTTATGACAGATTTTCAATCTTTTCTTAACAGCACCCATGTGTTTAAGTCTGTAACGCTTGGGCTGATGAAGTTCCTCAAGTGTAGCTTTTCTCATAGCCATAGAAAACAGATTCAACAAAAAGTTGTAAATCAGGAAAATATGACTCTAATTTCGGACTTCGCTGATAAATTAAATTATTGATCTGTTGAACAGAATAATGAGACTTCAGCTTAAAACTGGAAGTTTTCCTTTCAGAATTTCCTTAAGAATTAATTTCAGTTACATCTGTTTCATCTGATGCATCACTATCAGAATCAGAATCAATCAACTGAGATTCACGTTGTTCTTGCTCTAACAGTGGGTCTATAACATTCTGTGACAAATTGTCAACCGACATTTGTGTCTCCCCTGCAGACTTAATCTGTCCATCAGAATCATTCAATTCATTTTTTCCAGCAGCAACTTTTGCAAGATCATTAGCAACGTCTACTCCTTCACTCAAATGTGCGTCTATATCCACAAAATTTTAATTTGCACTCACATTGCTTGCTGATTGCTGAAGTTCAATTTGATGTTCCCTATCATCAGACAGAGTCAACATTTCAATTTGTTCATCTTTTCCATTGCTGTTCTCAACCAGCCTATGGTTTTCTGGAACTGGAGTTACTTGCTGTACATTAGCAGGTTCAACCTCATTCTCAACTACACTATCAGCCTCGATAGTAAATGGACATGCCTGCTTTATATGTCCATATCTACCACAATTGAAACATTTCATTGAGTCAGTGCTAATAAATATTGTGTAATCCTTGCCTTGTAAAGTCATTTTCACAGAAACATTTAAGGATTGACAATCTGCATTCGCTACCATGTGTGTTTGGCGCCTGAATGACACTACATGTTTCAAATCAGGGTTTTTTAGGCCAAGAGGAATAATTTTTATCGGTCCTACCAGTTTGCCATAGCGACCAAGTAAGCACTCCAATGAATAGTTAGAAATAAACGGGGGTACATTAGACAGCATCACTTTCTTTGACAAGTTAGACAACGGTAAAACTGGCAAGAAAACATCCCTTACAGACAAACCGGCATGCATTTACATCCATGCCGTGCCGTCAAAGATGAAAAACCATCAGAATCTATCCCCATTGCAGCGGTACTTGACACAAAAAGTTTAAATTACACCCTCAAACAGAGCTTCCCACAAAACATTGTAAACTTCCCAAGGTATAACTCTGATGCCCAAGTAAATAAAAACGGGAAGCATCTGATTGAGCTCTGTCAAAGCCTCGGTCTGTACCTCATCACTGGCAGGATGAGAGGGAATAATCTAGGGAGATACACCTACAGTTCATTTCATGGTTGCTCAACAGTTGGCTTCATTATCACAGATTTAGAGCCATTCTCTTTCAGAGCATTCACAGTCAAACCACTAACACCCCTATCAGATCACAGCCAAATTACGATTTATCTAAAAAGGACAACAAATACTAACATAAATTCACAGCCCAGTAAGCTGTACAACATTAGAGAGAAATAAAGATGGGCGCAAAACAGCACAGAAAAGTACGTGACAGCAATGGACCTTCCAAAAGTATGGTCACTTATAGACAACTTCCTCAACAGAACTTATCCTCATGATGGAGATGGAGTAAATCTGGCTGTGGAGCACAAATTAAGATTGGCCTTACTAAAACTGTTCAACTTGGTTCTGAGTGTTGGTCATTTCCCTGACACCTGATACTCATAACACCCATTTTAAAAAGTGGAGACAAATTAGATCCAATTAATTACAGGGGCATCTGTGTGAGCAGTAATCTGGGGAAGCTGTTCTGCAGTATCATCAACACGAGACTCATAACACTTACAGAGCACAATGTCCTGAGCAAAAGTCAGATTGGATTCTTACCAAATTATAGAACATCAGACCATATCTTCACCCTACATACCCTGATCTACAAATACATTAACCAAAACAAAACCAAAATTTGTGCTTGCTTTGTAGATTTCCAGAAGGCCTTTGATTCAATTTGGCATGAAGGTCTTCTGACTAAACCTTTAGAATCACGTATCGGGGGTAAAACATACAACATTATAAAAACAATGTACTCAAACAATCAAAGCGCTATTAAAATTGGCAATAAACAAACAGAGTTCTTCACTCAAGGGCGGGGTGTGAGACAGGGCTGCCCACTATCACCGACCCTCTTCAATATTTACATTAATGAATTGGCAAAACAACTAGAACAATCAGCAGCACCTGGTCTCACACTACATGACTCCAACATAAAGTTCCTCCTGTATGCAGATGATCTGGTTCTGCTGTCTCCAAAAGAAGAGGGTCTACAGCAGAACCTGGACATCCTGCATTGGTTCTGTCAGACCTGGGCCCTGACTATTAACCGTAACAAAACTAAAGTACTAACATTCCAGAAAAGACCTAGATGTCAGGGAAAGAGACACAATTTCACCCTTGGTATGACCAAAATTGATCATGCCACAAGCTACACACATACCTTGGCCTGAAAATAAGTGCAACTGGAAAGCTAAATTTGGCCGTGAATGAACTGAAAGAGAAAGCAAGAAGGGCCTTCTATGCCATCAAAAAATCAATCCAATTTGAAATACCAATCAGAATCTGGCTCAAAATATTCCAATCAGTCATAGAACCTATTGCACTATATAGCAGTGAAGTGTGGGGTCCTCTTCTAAACCACGAATTTGACAAATGGGAAAAAAACCCAACAGAAGCCCTGCAGGGCAGAATTAGCCCAATACCCTCTATTAATCCACATTGAGAAATGAGACATCAAATTTTGGAAACATCTAAAAACGAGTGACCTCAACTCTTATCATTTTAAAGCCCTTAAAGACCATGAAGTGAACATTGAAAAAAGCCCCCTGATTTAGATGGTCTTGAGGCTGCAAAAACAAACTAACACATCTAACAACAGCCAGCCTCAGGACACTGACACCCTCAACCACAGAATTAGTCTCAACCAAATTATAAAAGCACAAAAAGAAAATTACCTGACCTATTGGACTGAAACAACAGAAAAACAAACTAAACTTGAATGTTATTTGGCCGTAAATAGAGACTACACCACAGCAGAATATCTGACTACAGTGAAAAACTGTAAATTAAGAAGAAGAATGACAAGATACAGACTGAGCAATCACACGCTGACTGTAGAGACAGGCAGATACAGACAGAACTGGCTGCCCAGAGAGAGCAGCATCTGTCTGTACTGTGACCTGGGAGAAGTGGAAACAGAGCAACACTATCTCACCAGCTGCCCTAACTATGAGTAAATCAGAAAGACATTTTAAACAAAATCTGAAATACTTTGCCCTAACTTCAAAAACAAAAACACAAAAACAAAACACAAATTCAACATTGTATCCTACTAGCAGCAAGATACATTGATGCCTGTCACAAAAAGAGGGATTTGACTAATCAGTAAAGCGCGCATACACACACACGCAGACTGAATTCTAAATTGTTCATAGAACTTTAAAATGTTGATTGGGTGTTCTACTTACTTTTTAATGTGTGTATATGTACACACTATATTTTCAAACACTTCTAGACAGTTTAGCTTTATAAAAATCAAAATCAATTAGAAGTCTCGATTTAATCATAGCTGCAAACATCATTACATTATAATTGTCACGGAACAGAAGGCAACAGACAGGTAAGTAGAAATATAAACAGTTTATTCCACAGATGGTATAGAACAGGATCTGGATGTTGCAAAGGTGATTCAAGCAGTTAGAGTGAATCATACGAAGATTTAGCTGATGAGTAACTTGGATCTCTATTGCAGGAGCAGATGACAGAAGACAGATGACGAGAGACTGGATACACAGAGACTGATACTCCACAGGTGAGTATCAGGCAGGGAGTCTGTTTGTGTGTACAACGTAAACGAAGCCAGACAATGGTGTGCAGGAGAAGTGAGTCTTTAAAAGGAAGTGCTGATGATGTGCAGGTGCAGGGAATCCATGTAATTAGTATTGGCAGGTGTGGTGATGGCCGACTGGGTGCAGGTGAGTGGGTCAGGAGGATTGTGGGAAATGTAGTCCGGAGAAGGTGACTGAGCTGGTGACAGTGACAGTACTCCTCCCTCCCAGGAGGCGCGTCCTCGCACCGTAGATGGTTCAACCGGGGAGGGAGGGCGTCCTAGAGTTGTGATGGGGAGCCACCCCGGGACTCGGGACGGGGAGGGGAGCCGCCCCGGGACTCGGGACTCGGGACGGGGAGGGGAGCCGCCCCGGGACTCGGGACTCGGGACGGGGAGGGGAGCCGCCCCGGATTCATAGGCGTGGTGGCGGCCGTTTTGGCTGAGGGCTCAGATTCAGCGGCGGCCATCTTGACTGAGGGCTCAGGCGTGGCGGCAGCCATCTTGACCGAGGGCTCTCTGGGATCAACGAAGTTTGCCCTGATCCGGTACAGATTCTTGATGATCTCACCATCCAAGGAACCGTTTTGGATCAAATAACGAAATTTATCTGTGAATGTGAACAGATCACGGCTGGATTGAGCTGCTGTCGTGATCTGTCTGACGAATTCCCAACTCATGTTTTCCCTCTTGTGTTCTGGTCTTCTGTCACGGAACAGAAGGCAGCAGATAGGCAAGTAGAATATAAACAGAGTTTATTAAACAGGTTGGAGTAAACAACAGTATCCGGATGCAGCAATGGTGAGTAATGCAGTTCAAGAGAGTCTATGGATGACTTAGCTGGGGAGTAACTTGAATATTCTTTGGCAGGTGAAAATGGACAGGCTGGACGGGATACAAGGAGGACGAGGAGCAGACGACAGAAGACAGATGACTGAAGACAGGATTCTTGGAGGCAGGTAGGGACACAGGTGAGTAGCCGGAAACGGGTCTGTAGTGTTCACCAGGATGTAGTGGTACACATAGACGAGACCAGACAACTGTGGTAAGGATGGTGACTGCTTAAGGAGGGAGTGCTGATGAGTGGTAACAAGGTGTTGCAGGTGCGGGTAATTGAGGAGTGTGGTAATGGCTGACTGAGTGCAGGTGTGGAACAGGAGGGATGCTGGTGACCGTGACAATAATCACATATGGACAACATATGGAAAACAGTCTTTCTTTGAGAACAAAAAAGGACATTCTTGACTAACATTTGGATTTAAAATAGAAATAAAAGAATTAAACCCTGGGGAGTGGGGAAATTATGATAGCTCTCTCTCTCTCTCGTGCATCTTTTCGTCCAGTACAACACTGTTTTTCTCTCTGGACTACAGAACATTTTAACTTTTTGTTACAGCATGTTTGAAACATTGTTTTAGAAGCACTTTTTACCTCTTCTGAGATTGTTTAACATCATGTGAAAAAAATTTTGTTTTGGCTTTTGTTGTTGTTGTTGTTGTTTTTAACATTTTTAATGTTGTTTGTGGGGGGAAAACACTCTTCAAATGTATATGTGAAAAGAGCTTTAATAAAACAACCATTGATTGTATTGTTTAACCTCAAAACCTTGTTTCACATTTTTAAATTTTAAAGCATAATGTTTTACATGGTTTTCAGAAACCTTTTCTGATAACATTTTACTGTGTCTGAATACTATGTTTTAGTTTTTAACAACCCGCATCACTTTAAAGTGTTTAATACGGACCGTATAATTTATTTATTTAAACTGTTATTGTGAACATGCACTGTATTTATGATTAGGACTCATAATTAGGATTTAAAGTGGTTTTCCTTCATCTGCTGTCAGTCCCTCAGCTCACCATCGGTGTCGCCAAACTCCTCTATCTCCAAAATGTCTGTACGCATGGGTCAGAGTTTGCGTGGAGGTGCATAAATTTTCCCGTCAAAATTTGTTTTTATAAATTACAACTTATGCGTCGGAAGTGGCGTACGCACTTTCAGGGCCTGTTTTGTGCATACGCAAAGTTTTATAAATGAGGCCCCAGGTCTAAATGCCCTCCGAAACGGATTCGAGACAGATCTAAATCCGATCGCTCAAACCACTTCAGGAGGTGGTCTGGGATGCATTCCAGTCAAAACTGAACAGATCTAAATGCATCTGGTTGTTGAAACCACATATGTAAATTTTGACTCCTCCCAAAAAATACTAAAAAATAAACCTGTGAGAGTGTGTTATAGGCTAAATAACGTTAGCCAGATATGACAGCGCTACTGCATCACGCATCGCCGCAGATGAGCAGCTGAGGATCTGCCGCATATGAAACTGAAAGTAAGTCACAGACGCTCAACACATAATTATCTTCATTAAAAGTTGTAGCGGCCCTCTGGCGTCGAAGAAAAGAGGTGACGAGTGCCTTTGGTTTATTTTTCTCAGATGCAATAAACTTCATTGCTGAAGTATTCGTTGTCTCAATTCTTTGTTGCAAATTCTCTCCATGCATCATAACAATAGCATCACAACACCATAACACGAATTAGCACCGTAAACTCACTCTGCTTGCCAAAGGGATACTAAAAGCTTGAACCATTTTCCCGAACTCGAGAACAAACGTGCACTACTCTTACTCGGTTTCCGTTCACTTATATCCTCTACGTTTGGGGGTACGGTGCCTTGCTCAAGGGTCTCACCTCAGTCGTGGTATTGAGGGTGGGGAGAGCGCTGGACATTCACTCCCCTATACTATACTAATAGAATACTATTTTTCCATTCCTCCCACCATAAGAATCTCAAGTACTTTATTTCTTCAGGAGGAACATGGAATTGAACTGGCAACATACTCTCACCAAAGAATTGATCAAGTCGATCAGTGAGGAGAATGTCAATAAAAGAACTTAAAAGATGCTGTTGATTTGACTTCAGCTTCTTTTTTAAGTGCTGAAAACGTACCATAGTAAGCTTCTTGTTATTTGGTAGTGGAGAACGACTGCTGCTCTTGAAAGGAAGGGGCAGTTGAAAATGTCCATCTTCATGTTTGATGTCATCACTAAGAAGGCATAGAAAACGTACATCTTCCTGGGATACATACTTGTCCTCATAACCATTCTCACTGAAGTTTGACTCTATTACTTTCATGACATCATTAGCTGATGGAACTGACATTACTTTCACTGAGACTTGATGAACGAAATTTTGACTTCCTTGTCTGTCCAGGTTGAGATTACAAATGCCTTTGATACTCCAGCCCAGCTCTGTTTTCTGTGCAAAAGGCTCATTTTCATTGCCGACAATGACTTCAAAAGGAGCCAATGCTGAAGGGCAATCATATCCAATCAACAATCCTATATCACAGCTCTGGAGTGGTGGCAACTCATTGGCGATGTGCTTAAGGTGAGGCCATTGCAATGCAGTCTTTCTGGTTGGAATATAATCTTTGTTCACAGGAATAAAGTCACAAGTATAGGCCTGCTGTACATTGATACGTTTTGTACCTTGAAGTCCTCGAATTTGCAGGGCACTAACCTTATTACATGCAGTGACTATATCTGTGGTCGTCATAGTACTAAGTCTCAGATTCACCGCTTGACTGCTTACTTGAAGGTCATCAAGAAAATCTTTCAAGACAAAAGTTGTGTCACTCTGTGTATCAAGTAAAGCATAAGTAAGAATCTCATTCTTTGGCTCCTCCACTGTTGAAATAAAGACAGGAACGATACTAGAGGTAGCAGAGGCACGTTGTGTTACTACATTAGAGACAACCTTTTGAACTTCTTGACTTGTGTGCACTTCTGTAGGAGTAAAATCTATTCTTGATACCTTCACAGGCCCTTTGTCTTTATCTTCATGCAAGCAAGTTGGATAGCACAGGCCACATGTGCCACAAATGAGACGTCTTTTGCAGTTTTTAGAAATAGGCCCTTTTCTCAGACATCTGAAACAGCTGTGGTTCTCACGACTGAAAAACCTTTTATCATCCATGGGCTTTTCTGCAAAGATAGAACATATAGCAATACTATGTGATTCACTCTTACAAACAGAGCATGGTGATGTCATCTTGATTTCCAGACTTGTTAAATCCTTAACTTCAGCCTTTGTGTTGAAAGCTTTGACTCTTTTGGGAAATCTCTCATCTGAAACCTTAGAACTCGTTAGAAGTGAAGAAGTGAAAGGATTGCAAGCTATCTTTGATTCCTTCTGCAAGAACTCTTCAAATCGCTTAAAGCTTGGATAATCTCCGATCATATCCAACTCTTCAAACACAATTTTGTTCCATTTGCGGACAATCCATTCTGGTAATTTCTTGAGTAGTTTATAGTTTTCCTCACAGTCATTCAAAATAGCTAAACCTTTGACATGTGGAATAGCTTCAACACAGCCTTGAAGAAGGTCAGTGAACTCTCGCAGGGAAAAATAATCATTTACTCCCACCTTGGGCCATCTCATGAGTTTTTCTCGAAAGGCTCTCTGAACGATGAACGGATTTCCATACCTCTCTTCAGGGACCTTCCAAGCGCCCTGATATGCATCTTCAGAATTTCTATAAAAGAAACCTTCCACAGCTTTACGAGCATCTCCAGCAAGATAGGTTTTCAAGTAGAAAAATTTTTCGCTTGCTGGAATCAATTTACGATCAATGAGTGCTGTGAAGGACATCTTCCAATCAATAAATTTCAAAGGATCACCAGTGAAACTCGTTGGCTCTGGAACAGGTAATCGACTTATGCTTAGTGAGTTTGCTAACACTTTAGCCAAGTTATCAGTCTCTTGAGTCTTCACATCATGAAACATGTGAGAATGAAACGACTACCTCAGGATTCAGCTGGGGTTTGTTTTCAGCCTCTCTCCATCCAGACCGAGTTGCATTGCCTCTCCGCTCATCTTCAAGATTGCTCTCACAATGGTTGTAGGCCTTGACTCGAGCTGCGGCTACCATAACTTCTTTCTCTGCTTGTAGCATCTGCAGCTTTGTCTTTTCTTCCTCTAGTCTTAGGCGCATTTCTGTTTCTTTCCGTTTCATCTCTGCTAGCATTCTTGCTTCATTCAGCTTCCAATCATTCTCCATCTTAAGTAGTGAATTGTGAATTTCTTGCATAGCCTTCGCCTGCTCTACTTTAGCTGCGAGTTCTGCTTCTGCGTCGGCTCGCTTACTGGAAACTTTGGAGGAGGTATCTGAAGTTGCTAACAGGCTTTCTGAAGTTTGTGATGATTCTGAGATGACAGTATCTGTATTTGTACAACCAAAGATCTATTCATACTCATTTTTATTTAATATCTGCCTTACTCTCTCTTTCACAACTTTTTTTTTATGAATCTCGTCAACAGTTTCTATTCGTTTGCTCACCAAATCACAAAAATATAATCTAAAGCTCATTGGATCTGGATGTGTGTTACTGGGGTGGGAGACAAGAAGTTCCTGTGCACTCTCTCTCCAAAAATTTGTTACTGCCATGCCATTACCCCTAGACTAAAAAGGGCTGGCATGTAACACTGCGGACAGTGTGGCACAAACATCTACTCTTAACAATCTCTGGAGTTGTAGTTTGATTGCGCAACAAGGGAGCATAATGCTGGGTAACTACATCTTGTCTAGTTTGAATGTCCTTTAGAATTTGTTCAAGTTCTTCACATGTGCATAAAGCTTTTAATTTAGACCTAGTTTCCTTAGCTGTCTGCTTCCAGGAGTTATAAGCTTTGTTAAAGGCTTTCTCATGCTTCTTTGCCTCCTGTTTATGCATCTCTAGGCCCTTCTCTGTACGATTTCTTTTTCGAGAACTTGATCTTGATCTAACTTGTTGCATTCCTGTAGCAATATTTAAATCCTTATCAGGAACTGATTTTTGACTTGCTTGCGACGCCATTTGCTCAACTGTGTCTTCTATTTTGTCTGTCCACAAACTTAGAGAGCAGTAACTTGCTCATAATCAGACATCTATAATTTAGACACTCAAATATTTTGGCAAAGGGAATAAGTCAAATCGTATATGCAACATGATTATAAATTCTTTGACATTCAACACTTTACACTTGTTTACGTCACGCATACGTTAATATAAACCCAGCATTAAACTATGGCAGACAATACTTTGTAAGACAAATACTCAAATCAGTCACTTCAAATAACTTCAACTCCATCAATCAATAGTCACCCTTCATTCATAAAACTTGATGTACAATTCAGAAATATTTACAAACTACAAAATTTATAAAAGTCTCAACTTAACCCAAGTTAAATTTCTCTTTTATTTTTCTTTTTTTTTTTAAAGTCTGAACCAACAGCGTTGATTTACCGTCACCTTTCAGTCCTTCACAAATAAAGAGCACTCCAAGTTGACTGTGTGATGTCACACGTAGAATCACGTAGAATCAGTCTCTTGCTAATGCGATGCAAACAACGACACGATGAAAGCTTTAGCTGCAGCGTCAGGTCCCACTCGTGCGATGAACCAACAGCAACACAATGAAAACGCAATGAAAACGCCATGTGTAGCAGCGAGTTTTACTGTAGTGGCCCTCCGGCGTCGAAGAAAAGAGGCAGAGAGTTTTTGACGGGTGCCTTCAATTTATTTTTCTCAGATGCAATAAACTTCATTGCTGAAGTATTCGTTGACTCAATTCTTTGTTGCAAATTCTCTCCATGCATCATAACAATAGCATCACAACACCATAACACCAATTAGCACCGTAAACTCGCTCTGCTTGCCAAAGGGATACTAAAAGCTTGAACCATTTTCCCGAACTCGAGAACAAACGTACACTACTCTTACTCAGTTTCCGTTCACTTATATCCTCTACGTTTAGTGCTCCCTCTAGTGGTGGCGCCAAGCAAAGCGACTTTGGAAAGGCCATTACAAAAGTAATGAGACTAACGACCTTACCAGTGCTGTTGCCACGCTCTCTCCTATTGCAAATATGAAGTTTAATTGAAAGCTTGGCAAACAGCTTTGGAGAATTTGATGTTTCCCCATTCAAAGAGACAGGAGCTACACTTGAATGCCTGAAAGGCTTTTCAAAGATGGCCTCCGAGTGAAATGACTTGTCTTAAAGGACTTTGCTCATATTTGTTGCTTTCGGTGACGTGGACTCCATTAAATCTGCATATAGCACGGGAATTGAAGATCGGATTTATATCCGCTTTGCGGAGACACATTTGTGTGGCCAAGTGTTAATGGAATCGTTTTGATAAATCAGATAGCTATCCGATCAGTAAAAACGCATTAAGTGGCCAGGTGTAAACAGGCCCTGTAGATCATTTTGATAAATGATCCGTTCAGAAATGCAATGTGATTTGTGTATTCTAATGTGCTTCACCTAAAAACATGTGTTGGGTTCTTTAAGAATGTCCTCCAACCCCCCCCAGTGCGCATGTATTAAGAACACGCGAGAGCTATGTTCATGTGTGATGTGTCGTATGTGTGACACAAGCTCTGTTAATATAGAGTGACCATATGCGCCATTCTCCCAGGACGCGTCCTGTCCAGGATTTCTAAGTTGCATAAAATGTCCCAGTTTTGGTTTTGTTTTCATATTTGCGGAAGGTAACGAAAATAATTTGACCAATAGCATGCATTATACATAATCAACCGATCGTGGCTTGCAAGAAGGCTGGATCTACAGAGAACGGTCAAAGCATTGCAAATACGACAACATTTTAATGCATTGCATGAAGAATGTCAATAAGAACAGTGGCTTGCACAGACCTCCGTGTAGAAATCGCGTTCCGGGGCACATCGATATGACCACTTTCACAATTAAAGAGGCAAGGGCTTAAGCCATTTTAGGCAATTTAGAAATCCTGGACAGGACGCGTCCTGGGAGAATGGCGCATATGGTCACCCTATGTTAATAAATATCATCACGTTCACCTGTGGCTGTCACTGCGTTAATATATCAGACAAACAACATGGTGTCAGAAGACGGCACTGACTTTTCGCCTGTGAATAAATCAATTTTGTAGAAAATAGAGACTAAACTGCTCGCAAAAGTTCTCAAGACTGCGCAGTGAGTGACTATGGCGGATTGCTTTCGAAGACCAGACCCGCTCACTTTTGATGGCAATATTGCCAACAATTGGCAAATCTTCGAGCAAGAGTATGACATTTTCATCGAAAACAAAATAAAACAATGGAGAGGCACAAGTTTCACTCTAGAAACCAGAAACAAGGTGAGACTATTGAGGGATTCATCAGTGATCTCAGAATTAAAGCTAAAAGTTGTTTTGGAGAATTTGAGAATTGACTGACGAGCTGATCTGTGATAGGGTAGTATGTGGCATCAACAGTGAAAGCTTAAAGAAAGTAATGTTGAGAGACAGCGATTTAACTTTAACTAAAGCCATCTCAATTTGTCACATACATGAAATGACAGAGGAGAATAACAAAACGTTGGCTATACCTCAGACTGCCACTAATGTGGATACAGTACAGCCAGTTTCCAGCAGGAGGCGCCAACACACAAGACATAAACAAAGAACAGAACAAGATGATTCACCAACCATAACCAATTGTAGAAATTGTGGAAGTAATCATACAGCAAAGAAAGAGAAATGCCCAGCTTTCAGACAACAGTGTCATAGCCAGGGCCTGAAATTAACACCCGACCACGCGCCAAATGCGGGTGAATTTTGCAATTGGCGGGTAAAACTGTCAATCTACCTGCCACATTGGCGGGTAGCCAATGAGAATTGAGTGATTCATTAGTTGTTGTTTTTTGCGTCTGTTTTTTTTTTTTTTTAAGTCCGCCATTTCGTTGGATTTTAGCTCAAAATGTGGCGGCACATTACTAGGGTAAAGAGGCCAGCTGAAACGAACAACCAACAAAAAGATGAGGATGAGTCAAAGAAAAGTAAAAGACGACGTTTTAATTCAAAGTGGACAATGGACTATATGCACGGAGCGTTCTTTAGAACTTCCGCATTAATTTAAGCCAGCTCGAAAACTTCCGGTGAGAGTCATTTGCTGGTGTGTTGAGCATCAGTAGTGTAATACTTAGTTTATAATCAGAATATAGTAGCTTAAATAGTCAGGCATAGCATTAATTTACTTATTCAAATAAATAAATAAAGTACCTCAGTGCCCCTCCTCGGCTAAATTCAATTCAACCATCAGTTTTCACACTTTTATGTGAAAAAAAGCTTCAAAAATAAAATATTTATTGTGCTCTTTAGTTAGATTCATTGAATAAAATGTGTGTTTTTACAATTGTGCTGAAATCATGATATTGCGCTGCACTGACTGACAGCTGCTGGGATTAAAGGGAAAGCGCGGTGCTCTGTGTCATTCATTCACAAGAAAAGTTATTGTTTTGCTTAAGATTTTGTGAGTATTTCATACTTCACATTGACAAAATGTATTTTTAAACCTAGTTATTTTATAATGTTAAATATTTAGTCAGAAACTAAGTAAAAAACGATTAGAGGAAATGGCTGATATGTGCGCAAATAAATGCTATTTTGCCGCCACCTGCTGGTTGAAGTGGTAATTATTGTCTTTTTAATTTTTAAATAAGTGTTTTCTATCAAATGTTGAATTTCCTAAATTTTTAAACGTTCGGTTTTACAATGGGGACAATCTCAGAAGGATGAATAAATAATGTTTGTGGTCGTCACATTAAAAATAATAATGCATTCAGCTGGGTCAGAAGAAATTCAGCCACAGGAAAGCAGTACACGAACTTGAAGTAGACAAACCCCTTGACCATGATGACACCTTTTATGTTGATGCCATTGAATTTGACAAGTGTGTCAACGCCGTTAACCCTCACATGCAAGGTTTGGAGGAGGGATTTGTCACTTTACACATTAAAAAAACTCCAACTGAAGTGTAAGTTGACACCGGGGCAAAATGTAACGTAATGTCACAAATGACTTTCGAACAAATTGCCAACAATGAACAGCCAGCAAAGCAATCAAAGACACCTAACTTTGTAGCTTATGATGGAAGTAAAATCGAAACAAAAGGCTTAGTCACATTGCAGTGTGGCCTAAATGGGCAAAATCATTGACTTCCATTCTTCTTGGTGAATCAAGATGTCCAACCGCTGCTAGGATTTCGTGCATGCCTCGACATGGGGATTGTTACAATCAGCCCAGATGTGTTACTGAACCATCTCTTTGAAATTGCTATTGGTTGGGTATTGGAAATTCTTCTAGATAAAGGTGTATGTGTTACGTACAGTAAAGATTCATACAAATCTGTATTTTGGAACAACCTTTCATGAAAGGTTTTATTGGAGGTAAATGAATCATACTCATGTGGTTTAACTTATGATTACAAATGTAACTATCATGAATTTGACCAAATGTTTATTATGGCTCCTTTTTATATTTGTATGAATTTGTAATTGTTATGCCTTCATGCCCAAAGCAATTAAAGCTACTGTAGGTAACTTTTGAAAAAATGTATTTTTTACATATTTGTTAAACCTGTCATTATGTCCTGACAGTAGAATATGAGACAGATAATCTGTGAAAAAAATCAAGCTCCTCTGGCTCCTCCCAGTGGTCCTATTGTCATTTGCAGAAATACACCGCTCCCGGTAAGAAACAACCAATCAGAGCCAGGAGGAGTGTCTTAGCAGTGTCAATCAAGCTCATGTGTGTGCTGATCACACACCTCATGCACAGTGCGTACAGGCGTTCAAATTCAAGATTACCGGTGTGCCGCAGCTTTGCTTATGGCAGACAAACAATCCAAACTGCCAATTCCTCGAGTGGCACCTGCTCATAAAATAAAGACGGGTAAACGGAAAAAGACAGATGATGATGATAAAAAAGCCAAAAAGAAAGAATTAGATAGAGCCCGAAATAAAACGAGGGTAAATATCGGAGCGGCTTTTCCGAGGTGGAGGGAGCTACGTGTCCTGAAAGGATTAAAAACCGATGCAGAGTTAGCCACATTTCTGCTTGACAAGTAAGTATCCCTGCTTGATTTGTTTCATTTTTTAAGAACTACACAACTAAGATCATTTCAAAACAGGCCTGACAAATTATGTATGGCATGGTTTCTTGTAGATTTCAGGGTGGTCCTTTGCATACTGTAACGTTAGTTACCGTTATATTATCTTACTAGCTATTTATTACTTATAGAAATAGTGCAACGTCATATAGTTACATTACATGTATTGCAAAATACGTAATGTTTTGAGGACCAAGTTTGTAGTCAAAGTGGGCAGGTCATAGTCAATGTAAATCATATTGTTGATGTTTCGTCCGTACCAGTGAATGTGCCATAACTGTTTATCCGCCGTCATCGGTGGCCCATGCTTGCTTACTAGCCTGCGCGTTCACGGCAGGCTCCGTTGTGATAGGCACAACAGAGATTTTCTCTGCTCTTGCTCGATTGCTCCTGTCTGCCTCTGCCTCGCTGCTGGTGTTTTGCGTCTCCGTATAGCTTTGTTTTCTCTTAATTTTATTGAATCTCTTACTTTAATTCATTGTTGCTTATATTATTATTATTGCCTACTACATTAATCTGACGTCGCTAGCTTGTAATCTTTGAATCTAAGGAAAACACCACTCTTCCGTTCCAGTAAGAACATCAAACAGGTTCTCCCCACTCAGTGACACACCCACTGAGAATCCTGTTGAAATTGCCCTAGTAATTGGCGATTCTATTACACGGAACGTGAAAATAGAGACACCAGCCACCATAGTCACATGTTTGCCAGGAGCCAGAGCACCTGACATCAAAGCAAATTTAAAAGTGCTGGCTAATGCTAATCATAAATACTCTAAAATTATTATTCACGTCGGCACAAATGATGTTCAACTTCGCCAGTCGGAGATCACTAAAATTAACATTAAAGAGGTGTGTGAACTTGCAAGTACAATGTCAGGAGAAGTAATTTGCTCTGGTCCCCTTCCTGTTCGTAGGAGTGATGAGATAGTTAGCAGATTATCATCACTCAATGGCTGGCTGTCTAAGTGGTGTCCGCAGAATAATATAGGTTTCATAGACAATTGGAAAAGTTTTTGGGGCAGACCTGACCTGTTGAAAAGAGATGTTATTCATCCCTCTCGGGATGGTGCTGCTCTTCTCTCTAGTAATATGGCACATAGTCTTAGAACTAAAACATGACAAACTGGGGCCCAGGACAGGAAGCAGACAGACTGGCTAAACCGACCGTCTGCTAGCTGCCTCACATTACAGAAGTCAGATAATTCCCAACACATAGAAACTCCTTCACCTAGATATTATCACATAGAGACTGTGTCTGTACCCCGAATTAGTAAAAACAAAAAACTTCCAAACCCATTTAATGGTAAACATTTATTTAATTGATGTTCAACAAATAAAAAATAGAGATAATAATGATAAACAAATGATAAAGCTTGGGTTGTTAAATATTAGAGCACTTTCTTCAAAAGCACTTATTGTGAACGATATTATCACAGACAATAATCTAGATGTGCTGTGTTTGACAGAAACCTGGCTAAAACCGGACGATTACATTACTTTAAATGAGTCTAGCCCTCAAGGTTATGATTATCGACACAATCCTCGACAGAAAGGCAAAGGGGGAGGTGTTGCTGTAATTTATAGTAATATTTACAGTATCAGCCAGAAGTCTTTCAAATATAATTCCTTCGAAGTGATGGTGCTTTACGTAACATTATGTAAGTTGACATTTGTGCTGGCTACTGTATACAGGCCACCAGGACACCATACAGACTTTATCAAAGAAATTGCAGATTTTCTATCAGAATTAGTACTAGCTGCAGATAAAGTCCTTGTTGTTGGTGATTTTAATATCCATGTAGATAATATAAAAGACTCATTGGGATTGGCATTTACAGACATTCTAAACTCTATTGGAGTTAGACAACACGTGTCAGGACCCACTCATTGTCGTAATCATACTTTAGATCTAATATTGTCACATGGAATCGATGTTGATGCCGTTGAAATTCTGCAGCAGAGTGATGACATCTCGGATCATTATCTAGTCTCTTGTATACTACATTTAGTTAAAGCGGCTAAACTGCCTCCCTGCCATAAATATGGTAGAACCATCACTTCTACCACTAAAGATCGCTTTATAAATAATCTTCCTGATCAGTTTCATTGCCTTAGCATACCAGACAGCTTAGAAGACCTTGATGTTGCAACAGAAACGATTGCCTCTGTCTTTTCCAGCACATTAGACTCAGTTGCTCCTTTGCGTTTCAAAAAGATTAAGGAAATTAATCCAACGCCATGGTACAATGAGCACACTCGGGCCCTAAAAACAGCAGCTAGAAAAATGGAGCGCAGCTGGAAGAAAACAAAACTAGAAGTATTTCGCATTTCATGGAGAGAGAGAATGATTGAGTACAGAAAGGCCTTAAAAACTGCTAGATCTGCCTATTTTTCTAAACTTTTAGAAGAAAATAATCACAACCCTAGGTATTTATTTGATACAGTGGCTAAATTAACAAGAAATAAAGCTTCAACTTCTGATGTTTCCAAAGAGCACAGCAGTAATGACTTTATGAACTTCTTTACTTGCAAGATTGATAATATTAGAGAAAAAATTACAACCATGCAACCGTCTATTACAGTATTGTGTCAGACAGTGCATTGTAGTGTCCCTGAAGAAAAATTCAATTCATTTACTGCTTTAGGAGAGGAAGAATTGTCTAAACTTGTTAAATCATCAAAATCATTCACATGTATATTAGACCCTATACCGACTAAGCTATTGAAAGGATACGTACCAAAAACCTTTAAGCTGGCTGTTATTAAACCTCTTATTAAAAAACCACAACTTGATCCTAGAGAATGTCAATTACAGGCCGATTTCAAATCTCACTTTTCTGTCAAAAATACTAGAAAAGGCAGTTTCATCACAACTATGTTCCTTTTTAGAAAGAAATAGTATCTGTGAGGATTTCCAGTCAGGATTTAGACCGTACCATAGTACTGAGACTGCTCTCATTAGAGTTACTAATGATTTGCTCTTATCATCAGATCGTGGTTGTATCTCTCTAGTAGTGTTACTGGATCTTAGTGCTGCATTTGACACTATTGATCACAATATTCTTCTAAATAGATTCGAAAACTATGTTGGCATTAGTGGAATTGCATTGGCATGGTTCAAATCATACTTATCTGACCGTTATCAGTTTGTAGTAGTAAACGATGAGATGTCATATCAATCACAAGTTAAATATGGAGTTCCGCAAGGCTCAGTACTAGGACCGTTGCTTTTCACTCTGTACATGCTACCATTGGGAGATATCATTAGGAAGCATGGCGTTAGTTTTTAATGTTACGCTGATGATACTCAGCTCTATATCTCTTCGCACCCTGACGAAACTTACCAATTCGCTAAATTAACAGAATGTATAGCTGATATAAAAAACTGGATGACCAGTAATTTCCTACTACTAAATTCAGAAAAAACAGTGTCTAACACTTGATGGCTGCTCTGTTAAGTCTTCGTCGTAAGTTAGGAACCTGGGTGTGCTCTTTGATACCAATCTTTCATTTGAAGGCCATGTTACTAGCATCTGTAAAACCGCATTCTTCCATCTTAAAAATATATCTAAACTACGACATTTGCTCTCAATGAAAAATGCAGAACAGTTAGTTCATGCGTTCATGACCTCAAGGCTAGATTACTGTAACGCTCTATACTGGGTGGTTGTTCCTCCCGCTTGATAAATAAACTACAGCTCGTACAAAATGCAGCAGCTAGAGTTCTTACTAGAACTAGGAAGTATGACCATATTAGCCCAGTTCTATCATCACTGCATTGGCTTCCTGATAAACATCGTATAGATTTTAAAATCTTGCTAATTACTTACAAAGCACTAAATGGTTTAGCTCCCCAGTACCTAAGCGAGCTCGTAATGCATTATAGTCCTTCACGTTTATTGCGATCTCAGAATTCAGGCCAGCTGATAATACCTAGAATATCAAAATCAACCGCAGGCGGTAGATCCTTCTCCTATTTGGCACCTAAACTCTGGAACAATCTTCCTAGCATTGTTCGGGATGCAGACACACTCTGTCAGTTTAAATCTAGACTAAAAACGTATCTCTTTAACCTGGCATACACATAACACATTATCAATTTATATTTTCAAATCCGTTAAAGGATTATTAGGCTGCATAAAATAGGTCAGCCGGAACCGGGAACACTTTCTATAACACCAGATGTACTCGTTACATCAGAAAAAGAATGGCATCTACGCTAATATTAGTCTTTCTGTTTATCCCGAGGTTTACCGTAGTCAACCGGATCCGGGCCGTATCCAGCTGAGACCAAGGACCGGAGCCATGACACGACCACAACGCAGCCCTGAAGTATCAGCAGAGATCGAGTCGACTAGATCATCCATTGTGAAGGCCTCATCGACACGACAGCCAGTAGCACAGTTCCTCAACAAACCGTCCATACCGGCGTGATGAATACGATCCTCAACTGGACATGACCACAACGCAGCCCTGAAGTATCAGCAGAGATCGAGTCAACTAGATCATCCATCGTGAAGGCCTCATCGACACGACAGCCAGTAGCACAGTTCCTCAACAAACCGTCCATACCGGCGTGATGAATACGATCCTCAACTGGATGGAACTGAAATAAACACTTTGATTGTTGCAATCCTATCAGACTTATGATAGCAACCTGATTCGTAACAAAGCACTGTTCGCCAGAGGAGACCTGGCCCCCTGACTAAGCCTGGTTTCTCCCAAGGTTTTTTTCTCCATTTTAACACCTGTTTGCCACCTGATGTCACCTGATGGAGTTTGGGTTCCTTGCCGCTGTCGCCTTTGGCTTGCTTAGTTGGGGACACTTGACATTTGACTTGACATTTGATATTCAACAGTATTCTTGACATTTAATCAACAGTGCTTCTGATCTGCCTGCATTGACACTATTCTTTAAGAGCTGCTGTGCAGCCAAAATTATGTACCAGTTATCAATGTAAAGCTGCTTTGACACAATCTGCATTGTAAAAAGCGCTATATAAATAAAGGTGACCTGACCTGACCTGTGATGGGGGAGGAGCTGTGGAGGGAGGGCTGTCGCGCAGCAGAGAGCAAGGGGGAGTGACCTGTGAGTTGTGCTTGTTCAAATTTTCAGGCTAAGTCAACGTTTTCTAAAAACTCCCTACTGTAGCTTTAAGGGGCCAGTGTGTAGGAGCCATTTTGGTGCAGCTATACATCTGTCCATTGGGTGGCGCTGTGACACGGTAGTATAATTGTAGGTGCAAGAGGAAGTAATGTGTGTGCGCACATTGGTATTGGAAGCACAGTTTTTGAAAGCACGGCAGAGTAGCATGCAAAATGGACTATGATCATATGCTGTGTCTTCAAGGTATGGACTTTGTTTATACATGTATGTGAACAAGGAAAACTTACATCAAGTTGTTTTGAAACAATGTTTATTGCCGCATAAAAAGACATTTGTTTTAATTGCATCTACATCAGTCTGCATGGACTCTGCACGTTCTCAAACTTGCTCAATCCTACTACCAATGCCAGCGGCAGTGGTGGACGAAGTACACAAATCAAGTACTTGAGTAAAAGTACAGATACGTATAACAAAATTTTACTTGAGTGAAAGTACTTGATTTTTAATGTACTGAAGTTTAAGTAAAAAAGTACTGATTGATTAATGTTTGTTGTAGTTTTATATATTTTATATCCTATTGCTCAAAATAATTATGAATGAATATGAATTGTCAAATAGCCAGCACTAGTCAGTATGGATGGAAGATTAGTGGATGCAATATGTAATGTGTGTTGACAAACAATATAAAAACAGACAAAACATGTAGGGCTATATACGTAACATTTTAAGAATTTGCTACAGCAGCGGGGAAGATGAACGTGCATGCGTTATTTTAATTTGTGTTAGTTGCACGATTCTGGATAAAATGAGAATCGATTTTTGTTTTCTTTCAAATAGAAATCATGATTCTCCCATGATTCTGAATAGACAACTAAACTAAATTGTGTATAATTATTTACTAGAGGACAAAATATTAATTGCTGCAGTCTATTTAAAAATTAATTTAATAAAACGGGTTTGAATGAATGATTTAATGACTCACTCATACTTAACTTAATTACTGGATGAATCAATGTCAAATACATTTTAATAGTCACTTGTCGCCACCTAGTGCCGTAACGATGTAATCGATACAACTGTTATTTGAAGCAGCAAGTTAGTTTTAAAATGTGATTTGATCCGATTGAATCGAGATCGCGATCTGTAGACACTGGTGTGGACATGTCGCATTAAAGCATTTCAGTGGGCTTAGACAGATCGCCCTTTACAGCAGATTTTATTCAAAAACAACTGACAGTTGTGACGCATATGATTTCCAGTTACAATAATTAATCCTAAAATTCAACATTAGTTGGCTGACTTTTCACCATCAGTCGTGCGCGCACTCGAGGATCCCCCAGTTCTTGGCTAATTTTCAGTCAGATTTGTACATTCATTCACTGGAGAGTCGCTCTGAACAGATCATTGAATCAGTGTTGATTACTTGAACAGCTGCAATACGATCAGTCCAATTCGCAAATTAATTGACGTAATTTCTGAACCCATTTAACAGGATGATTGAAAAGAATCCGTTCGTGCACGAATCGGACACCGCTTTTGCGTCTCTGAGCATCTGACGATTTCTTCATTTTGAAATAAGGAGTAACGATATGTTTTATGAAATGTAGTGGAGTAAAAAGTACGATCTTATGCTTTGGAATGTAGTAAAGTAAAAGTTGCTCAATTAAAACACTCGAGTAAAGTACAGATACTTGAAAAATGTACTTAAGTACAGTAACGAATTAAAAATACTTAGTTACTGTCCACCACTGGCCAGCGGCTTAATGGAAAGCTGTTAAAATATTTTTTAAGCTAAAAATAAGAAATTATACCTTTTTTTTTCTTTTTTTTTTTTTTATGTACTTCTCAAATATACTTAAAATTGCACTTATAGTATACTTGACTTATTCTGACAGAAAAGTCTAAGTAAATTTGGCCTATACTGGCCTGTACTCAATCTTTTGATCAAGATTTTGATTTTCTTGTAGTTGTTCACTCTTTTGGTTGAATAGCCTATTAAATGCTTTTCACAAAGTTTTACACATTGTCTTATAAATTTACTGTAACGTACTGCTCTGAGACACGAATGGTAGAGTATCCAAATGCAGTTAATTGAAAAGGGTAAGCCACAATCATGGTCAAAGAGCCAGGCAAAGGTCAAAACAAGCAGGCAGTCCAGACAGACAAACAGTGATGGGACGGTTGATACCGGGGCGCCGATGCTCCGACGCAGTTTTCAAAGCACTATTGTATCACACACTGTACCGATGCTTGTATCGAATTGACAATACCATGTGATTGATGACGTTTGAAGCTTCGAACGTCATGCAGTATTGGAAAGTCGAGACAGCTGGTTTGAAAAAATTGGCGCTTCACCTGATGCATCAAAGGAAAATGCATTTAATCATGTTTTATGATTTCGGTTTTATGATAGGTCTAAGAGACCCTGAACAGAATATAAGGGTTAACCTGCTCATCCAAAATATTTCAACTAGCCTACTCATGTCATTTATGATCACATCATTGTATATTTTATATTATTGATCAGTATGTGAATCCGTTGCAGGCTACACATGACACGAGTGGTGGTCTCATTGTAACAAATTAATTTAGATGACATTAGATCAGATTAAGACAAGAGTGATTCCGTATGTCACGGACTTCCGAAGCTTTGGTCACATGCTTTTTCAAACCAGATCTGCTCCGCAATGATTTAGATATGGTGGAGAAAACAAGTCTGACCACCAGATGTCGCTAATGCGCACTGTGTTAAAAGCTTCGAGTAATGAACCGTTTTTCGGCACAATTTGATGAAAGCCTCAAATGCTTCAGAAAGCCTCGGTTTCCCATCACTACAGACAAATACACAAGGCTAAGAATAAGGCAAACGGGTAATCCAGAAACAGGCTGAGAGTCCAAAAACCAAGATACAAGAAACGCTCAGAAATGCAGTGTTATATGTACAATACTTCACAGGGAATGAATGAGTAAGCAGGGTTTATATAGGCAGGTTTAACAAGGCTAATAAGTCACAGCTGAATACAATCATGGTTGGTGATTGTGGGTAGTGTAGTCTGTGATAGAGTGGAAATAGTCCGGGGTGGAGTGCCCTCTGGTGGTGACACTTACATTGTTTGAAAATATTGATTTGTAAAGAAAAAAGATATGTTCCTAATTCTGAGTATCTGAATTTGTGTAGGCTAGTCCACTGGTAATGTACAGTACATATGAATTTACATCAAATGTACATTTCCCCACTACTGACTTTTTTTTTTTTTTTGGCTATCCATGTTTTCACTGTTATACAGTAGGGGACAGAATCTCTGGATCAAAACACAGGTGAAGAAGCAGAAACAAGTGATAGATTGCTTACGCAAATGTAAAATAACGTGGTCATCAAACATTACGCATAGGCAGTTTTGAACTTATAACTTTACCAAATGAAATGTTGACCCAGGAAGTGTTAATGACTGTGAAGCTTTGGGGTAGTTGATGGACTCAATCTTATCCATCTGTGTTTTGATCACTGCTCTGAATCCGATCCAGACATAGTCTTTGACAAAAATGTGATTTTCTCAGCTTTTTTTTTTTTCTCAAAATGTTGCTTTTTTTAATGAAACTTAGTCACATTCATACGGAGCCCCTAAAGGGACCTTTGCAAAAAAAAAATTGACAGAGTATCGCGTGCTCACGAGAAACTAACGCCTGTCACTGCCTATGAAGAAAGCCAGAGTATGGATGCACATGAACTAATAAAGATCATGAAAATTAAAGAGAAAATGACAGTGGATGCACATGAACTAATACAGCTAATACAGATATTATTCGTTTTAATTAAACGTGCCTTGCTTTATATCTAAAGCGCTTTATGTCAATGGCTCTGCTCGCAATAATAAAGCGCTTTAGATATAAAGGAAAGCACATGTTTAATTAAAACGAATAATAAGCTGGATTCATCCTAGACGATCTGGTCTAAGAAAGCCAGATTTTGAGCAAATACAGCTGTATTAGTTCATGTGCATCCACTCTCATTTTCTCTTTAATTTTCACGATCTTTATTTGTTCATGTGCATCCATACTCTGGCTTTCTTCATAGGCAGTCACTGCGTCACGCACAAACGAAATAGGTTATAGTATACACAAACCGGAAATTGTAACGCGTGCGCACGACATAAGTTTCTCGTGCGCACGCGATAGTTTCTCGTGCGCACGCCTTAGTTTCTCGTGAGCACGCGATAGTTTCTCGTGCGCACGCGAAACTCTGTCAATTTTTTTTTTGCAAAGGTCCCTTTAGGGGACGGAGTGTTGATAAAAAATAAAAGGATACATGAAGCTAGAATAAATGTTTTTAAAATTGAAAGAGTTAAAGTACAGTTAAAGGTATATTTTAAGTATAAAAAATTAATACCTAAATAGGAACATAATAGTATACTTCAGGCCCTTTCACACCGGACGCGTAACGGAAAAGCGAAACGAAAAAGCGAATAGTTCGCGTGCGAATAGTTCGCGTCAAAACCATTCACATCAGCCGCGACGCGAATTTGCGACGTTTGTGCTCTGAAAGATTCCAAAACATTCGCGGCGACAGCTGAATGAAAAATATATATATATATTAACAAAATAATCTTCATCCTGTTGGAAAGGTTGGTCAGTTTAACTGCTCAGGACAAACAACATGGACACTTCATCATCCAGTGAAGATGCTTTTCATTTTTTTCAAAGACCGAAAATAAGTTTTTGGGTGCACCCAGACTTAACAACAACACATTCACTTTCCATAGTCACGGACACAATTAGGTTTTAAAAAAAAAAAAAATCAACAAGTTTTACCTCAGAAGGTTATGTTATCCTTGTCTATAGCCCAGTGGCGAGGCTACAGAAGGGCCAGAGTGGCACTGGCCCACCCAGATTGATGGCTGGCCCACCCAATCAAAGGTGCCAGAATATATCGTTTTATTATCAGACACTACTTTGGTCTGGAAATAAGCATATATGTTGTGAAGGCCTATATATAATTTGAAAATTTTATTATTAAAAATACATATAATGTTTTATATTTCGCGCCGGTAAACTCAGCTTTCCAGAGTCGCGATCAGCAGCTGTTTCTATGCAGCGTGCGTCACAATACATGAGTCGCGCTCATAATAGCCTATATGTGTGACGGTTTGTTTTATTTTTACGCATTTATTCTACAGTAACAATTTATTCTATGGTAACAGTCACCTGTGTGTAAACAAATTCTACAAAATGAAGTGATGACAATTAAATTAAATCGAGCTTTAAAGTTTAGTATTGTGTCCTTCCCGCACACAATTACGACGGTAACTCTCCAAACACAGCTTTGAAGAGCTCTGCTTTCAACACAAGCTTTTCCAGTAAAAAGCTACTTTTCCCCAACGTTAAGCTGTGTAGAGCGGCAGTCTCCGTTTTTAATGCCACATTTGTTTACTGACAAGCGAGCGGAGATAAACAACCAAACTGTCGGCTCCATCTCGTAAATCCAATGTATTCTGTTGAATCGGTTTTAAACGGTCCTCTTGTCATGTGTAGCTTTGAAAAATCAGATTCATTCTAGCGAATCGGTTCATCTAAACGGTCCAATGTCTCATATGTAGCTTTGGAAAGTCTGAATCTTTCTAGTGAATCACTTTGTTTGGAAGGTTCGTAATGAACAGATTGACCGAATCGAGTCCCATATGGCATTTCTTTCTTTCTTTCTTTCTTGTAGTGGACTATTTTATCATGTCTAATTAAATATTGCAGTTAAATATTCTAGCAGTAGGCTATTCTAGTTTATTATTATTATTAATATTTACAATAAATGTGCTTTTAGGCTTATTCAAAATAAGTCTTTTTAACATTATTTCTGTCTAACACATTCGAATTATATAATTTAGAACAATATACTTGGATAAAAGTTTATATTTCAGATATAAAATGAGGTCAACAGTAGCCTATAAAGATTGCATCAATTATATTGTTACCCCAGTAGGTGGCGACAAGTGATGGTTAAAATAAATATTTTTTATTTAATAATTTATTCAAAAGATTCGTTCAAAAAAGCTAATTCGTCCAGTAATGAAACAATAAAATTCTTTATGATTGAATCATTCATTCAAACATATTTTTTTTAATAATTAATTCAAATTTTATATTTTTAAATAGACTGCAGCGATTATCATTTTGTCTGAACCTATAGTAACATACATAATTTTGTTTAGTTTAGTATATATATTTAAATATATATATAAAAGAATGTGCACGCTGTATATAGAGGTCCACCCTATTTCACCAAGGTCCACCCACTTGAAGATTTCTGGCCTCGCCACTGCTAGCGACTTGCATGTACTCCCACAGGAGCTGTAATCTCGCGAGAAATGCGATACCTGTCAAAGGTTAATGTTGATTGAATAGCTAGTGACATCTACTGGACATTTCGTTTACAGAAAAGAAAGCCACTCACATATACTGCGAGTAGCCCAGGCTATAAATAGGCTTCTGTCTAAGATAAGAAAACCTTTATTTGTCCCACAATGGAGAAATTGTATGCCTATGGACTACAGATCGCGAGCAATTAAAGGGGCCGCAGCCTAAATCGGCGCATTTCTAATGATGCCCCAAAATAGGCAGTTAAAAAAATGAATTTAAAAAAATCTATTGGGTATTTTGAGCTGAAACTTCACAGACACATTCAGGGGACACCTTAGACTTATATTACATCTTGTAAAAAAAATGTTCGATGGCACCTTTAAATATCCACAAGTCACTATAGCAACACTAGACTCTCCAAGCTGCCGTGAGCGAGTGGAGCCTGGGCTAATTTGCATATTCATTGATCCGTGTATATTAAATGAGGCAAGGGTGTATCGCTATTTTAAGGCACGAAGAAATTTTTTTCACTTGATTTTTTTTTTTTTTTTTTAATATGTCATTTTGGTGATCAAAGATGAGTTTTAAGGGATAAAATAATTGACTACAGGGGGACTTTAAAAGGTATCCATGTAGCCCCCTATAAGCGACTGTAGGGGGCTACATGGGTACCTTTTAGCAATGGACGGCATTGTTAAATTGCTTTGGCCATAACCTCTGACTAATGATCGGACTGGCGAATTTGTGACTTTGAGACCCGTGTTAAACGGCCGTCGTGAGGCTCTCTATGTAACATACAGTAGATTCCTAATGAACGAGTATAATAAGAGATAAATAGAATAATCAGATGTCTAGATAAATTATTATATAAATGATCAATAATAAATTAACTAAATTTCGAGGTCATAATAAAATGGAGTCAGATAATAGTTTAATTGGAATTAAACTTCTTTGCTACACTGAAAAGACCGAACACGCAAGAAACCTTCCCCACCCTATGGAAAACCGTCGATTGGGCCGTTTGGGCGGGCCTTACAAAATAAATACAAAGTATTTTAGAAAAAGTATTTTCTACTTTTTACCAAGATATATGTCGTAATCACCATTTGGCCCAAAAATACAGATATGTTTTTGTTGTTTTCCCTAGCCATACTAAGAACTATGAGGGTGAGTCTGTTTAACAAATCAGTTCAGATGGATTATTTGTTTAAGTAAGAGAAAAAGTCTTTATGTGAGGATCAAGTGATTTGTTTTGGCTTGACTTCTGACCACATCATGGTGGTGTGTGTGTGGTCATAGACAAGTTTGGTTACGTTTTGGCTCATATCGATATTGGCTCATCAGACAAAGCTTTCTAATCCCAGCCATACAACTTGCTGTTTCTTCAAAAACCATGAGGCTATTGTTCCTACATAATAGAAGTATTGCCCAATTTTCTCTTTATACTGGCCCTGGTAGACCACTGGGCATCTAATGTGTCACACTTACAGATTCAAACACATATTTTTACAAGATATTTACATGAGAAAATCAAATAGGAAGCTAGTGTAATGTACTTTTATATGCTTTTCCATTTAATGTGATCCTGGAACTATTTCACACTGCATGCATTTGTGGTGCCACTTACACGTCTCTGCCAGAGAGTGGTTATGCCCATTAGGTCCGGTAAAAATGGAACCAGTGGTAACAGCTAATGTAATAAACCGAACCCTTTGGAATGTCAGTCAGTGGGCACAGAATCCAATGCTGGCATGCAGCTATACTGAAGTACTTGGAAAGTGTGGTGAAGGGGAACATTTACTAACCATCCCACAGACTATGGCCCACAAATTATTTTCATAATTTAACATTTTAAAAGTTTGGCCACTGAGTAAGACAACC
>RJVU01030878.1:274065-293496 GCA_003731715.1 Anabarilius grahami
CATCTATCTATCTATCTATCTAAACTCATCTATCTATCTATCTATCTATCTATCTAAACTCATCTATCTATCTATCTATCTATCTATCTAAACTCATCAATCTATCTATCTATCTATCTAAACTCATCAATCTATCTATCTAAACTCATCAATCTATCTATCTAAACTCATCTATCTATCTATCTAAACTCATCAATCTATCTAAACTCATCAATCTATCTATCTATCTAAACTCATCAATCTATCTATCTAAACTCATCAATCTATCTATCTATCTAAACTCATCAATCTATCTATCTAAACTCTATCTATCTATCTATCTATCTAGAATACCCTAGCAACCGAAAGCAAAGAGGATATCTTCAAATCTGAATATCATAGAGGCATGGGGGTTGGTTTATATCATTCATACTGGCAAGCAGCCTTTGAAGTATCATCATTGGCAGCTGCCAAGCCACTCCCTAGCAGCCAAACAGTACCCTAGCAACCATTTTGCAAGATCTATATCTCTGCATCAAAACATCCTACAGACATGGCGGTTGGCTCTTTTGACTCATGCTAGCAATCTGGACTTCCAACATGCTATACATGCTAGCAGTGAATAACTACATGCTAATAGTAAGTGCTAAAGTGGGCTAAGAACATGCTAATAACTCTATAAAAACTACATAGTAACCATCTGTGACAACTACCAACCACCTAGCAACATCATAGCAACCACCCAGGTTACCATAGCAACCACCTAACAACCACCCAGGACACCCTAGCAACTGCCTAGCAACACCTTAGCAACCACCCAGGTTACCATAGCAACCACCTAACAACCACCCAGGACACCCTAGCAACCGTATAGCAACACCTTAGCAACCACCCCAAGTACCTTAGCAACCGCATAGCAAACACCTTAGCAACCACACCGAGTACCCTAGCAACCACATAGCAACACCCTAGCAACCACCCCGAGTACCCTAGCAACCGCATAGCGACACCCTAGCAACCGCATATTGACACCCTAGCAACCACCCCGAGTACCCTAGCAACACCTTAGCAACCACCCCTAGTACCTTAGCAATCGCATAGCAAACACCTTAGCAACCACACCAAGTACCCTAGCAACCGCATAGCGACACCCTAGCAACCACCCCGAATACCTTAGCAACCGCATAGCGACACCCTAGCAACCACCTTTTGTACCCTGACTCTATCTATCTATCTATCTATCTATCTATCTATCTATCTATCTATCAAAACTACTAAACTAAAACTTAAATTTTCAAACTAAAACAGAAAACTTTCAAACTGAAAACTTTTAAAACTACTTCTAACTTTCTGGACCGGCTTTTTCAAGCCAACTTAAAGTTTGTCTCGACGAACTTTTTTATCTAGTTGGTTTTGCTGTGCTTTTGCTAAACAACCGAACTCACTAGAGTTCACACTATTTGGAATCTTGTGTTGCAGATTTTGGCACATTTGTCAGAATGAAACCTTTAAGAGTCTAGAAACTCATTGTAGCTAAAGACACAAGTCTCACCATGTATTTCAAATCTGAGAATGATGAAATTATTTTTAGATGCTATATAGAAAATGTGAGGTATGAACTGAAACATCTAGTATGTTTCTGCTAACAGGTGCTGTAAAGGCAGAATTTTCAAACCCAACTTTTGCCTACAGCTCAAATGTAACAATGAGCAATTTGCAAATAAAATTATTTAATTTGTTAAATATTTAAGTTCTACTTCAGTAATTTATTTTTGTTGAATCCTATGTTGACCTGTTATGATTAAATGTACAATTCAATTAACTGTATTTGAGTTCTATTTGAGTATAAAAATAGTATTTACCTAGATAATTGTTTACAGGAAATGTATTTTGAGTTGCAAAAAAAATAATCATGAAGTAAGTTTATAATTACCTCTACCTTTTCAATAATTTGCCCACACTTTGAATATCTGGTAGGCTATTGTTTAATTCAATACAAATTTATTTCTATAGCACTTTTCACAATTTTGCATGCTTGCAAACCAGATATATATAGAAAGTAGTTACAAAAGTAAATATTTGTAATTATGACAAATAAAGAAACAACATATTGTCAGTTTGAAATGGTGAAAGAAATGCATGTACCTGATCAGAAGTTTTATTACTTTAGTGTATTTCTAATGCATTCCAATGCACCTAAGTGTATTACACTTTTCCCATTAATGCTACTTTAATGGCCGGTTGCACTTTGAAATATGGACTGCAGCCCTTTGGGCTTTCCAAATATTATGAATTATTAAACAAATTATTAAACTGATCCTGACCAGTCCTCAAAAATTACACAAGTTAAAATGTCAAATTATTTCAGAAACGTTAACTGCATGAAAAGTAAATCATTTTATGCGTCACATTTAAATCCGCAGCGTAATGCCAAATCATTTAATTGCGTTTTACGTCAGGAGCAGTTGTGGTGCATTGAGAGTTAAAGCGCGCAGAGACAAAAATGTTATGTATGGTGTTATTCCTTCCGCACACACTGAAACACAAGCAGTTCTGCACGTTCACATTTTTCCACCAACGAACGGAACTGTCTGTGTTTTAGTGTGTGCACAAGAATAAAACTAATGTTATGCCGGTTTATGCAATTGCTTCATGTTGCGTTAATGACAGATCATAAAAGGGAAGCAAAGCATTCTTGATATTTAATGTGGAGTCTGCTGGTTTTATTTCTTCAGCAGCTTAAAGTTTAATGCACTTTCATGTTATATAGCTACAGGCCGTTTCATGTAATGCACTTACTGTGCCGATATTGAGACATTTCTGAGCGATTCAGTCTTTTAATCCATATAATTTGTGCTATCATTAATGGAAAAATCTTTTTGCTTCACCTATAGCTGTACTTGTAACAGTATAGAGAGAAAACAAAGTAACCCCAGTTTTGCTTCATCCATATCTGCATGGTGGCACAACAGCTAAACCGAGTGCTGTTGTGCGACAGCGACCCGGGTTCGGGTTTCCCGTACTGGTTTCTACATTCAATATACATATATATCTGTTCCCACTGTCTCACTGATGTTCACTGGATAAGTAAGTTACTGGTATACCGGGGGTGTCTGTAAAAGGCAAATGCTTAAGCTGTGACTTTATTTATAAAGATTACTTTATTGTAGCCTATTTGAAGCACACTATAATGCTGCCATTAGCATACTTCAAGTTTATATGGAATGCCATTGCAATGTGTGTTAAAATCACTAAAAGTTTATCAGTATAATATTAATGTATGCTCAGCACTCTTACAGTGTAATTGAATTGCAATTCTAATGTTACCAAAATACATTTTAAGTTTATGCTGAGTGAATTCTGCATTTCAAAACTTAAATACAAGAGTATACTTAAAGTGTACTTAAGTATACTTGTTTTTGCTAAAGTGGAACTAATCCAAGTATATTTAATACAACTTTAGTTGAATTTCAGCACTGCTTTTGGACAACTAAAATGCATTTAGTACAAAATTAGCTGTTCCAATTTAGCAGACTTTTTTTAAATTTTTTTTTATTGCATCTTTTTATCAGCATTTCAACCATTTACAAACTAAATTAAAACCAAACAGACAAACACATAGAGCCCGGCAATTACAATACAATTGGAGAAAGAAAATTAAAAAAAAGTGAATAAAAGAAGAAAAAAAGCACAGGAGCATTATGATGTACCATACTTCAAAATATTACTTAAGGAAACATCAATACAGTCAAGATATGGAGTCCAGACCTGATGGAAATCTTCAGTTGATGAGTGAATAACAAATGTTAAGAATTCTAATTGAATCATTTCTCTAATAATCTTATGCCATCCTTTCAAAGAAGGGGGTTTATCACTGGTCCAGGATAACAATACATTTTTCCTAGCAGCAAAGGCTAAGATGTCAAACAACCGTCTAGCAAATTTATTTGACAAATGTCTAATTGGAAGACCTAGGATCAAAGACAGGGGATCCAACTGAAGCTTTAGTCCAAACATTCAACTCAAATATTGAACAACTTTTGACCAGTAAGTCCTAATTACAGAACAGTCCCAAATACAATGGGTATAGTCTCCCACTTCCACCTTACATTTAAGACATAATGGAGAATTACTTGGGTCAAACTTACTCCTAAGGAGCGGTGTGATATGCAATCTATGCACAATCCTGAGCTGAATGGCTCTGGCCCTGTTGCAAACAGAGATCATTTTCACCTGACTCCAGACCCTATCCCAATCCTCCTCTGTTATGGTCAATAGACTACTTGCACTGAGCCTCGTGACGCACATCCGGTTTGATATATTACGGCTCACTTGTTTCCGGTTATATCTATTTTCAATGGGCTGTTATCACATAGCTAACTAAACGCCTCTTAAAATGAGAGTTCTCTGGATGATTTTAAATTCCACACATATTCAGAGACCGGAGAAGAGATATTCTGATGATTACTGTGTACAGACCTTTCCAAACTCAACCGAACTTTATGTTTTAATCCAACATAAGCGTGATTCTTTCACCACAGGGTGTCAGCGCTCTACTGGTGAATGCATCGCTGCAGTGTGAGACGTGATGAATAAGATCAGAATGAACATAATATTATTATTTAATTTTAGTCATTTTTTGTATGTTTTGTATGTTCTGCTTTTATTTACTTACAATCATTTGTATGTAATTCACACATTTATGCCAGAAATCCTAATATTCCAAGTAGTTGTGCTGTCATTGCATTATTCTTTAAGGTTAATTAAATATTTAACATCGTTAAGGCAGTTTTCACATTCATTCAACTACAGTAGTCAACATTTGAAGTGGATCAAAACCTTTCATCAAAGATGTCCTTAAACCTTCTTCATAGGACAACTTTGAACTTTTTTGATCCACTTCAAATGTTGACTACTATATTTCAAACACTGGAATAAAAGAGCACCAACGCAAGCAATAGCCTACTTTTCGTATGAAAATTAACCATAATTACTACACTCTTACTATAGTAAAACCATGATTCACCTTTATAAGTATTTGATTAATTATAACTATTATATGAAAGGTTATACTGCTGTTTAATCATCAACTTGGTTTGTTTGTGCATGTCTTATATGCTCATCTACTCGTTTAAATTCATTTAAATGTAAATTTAACAGGTATGAAATATGATGACTAAGAGAAAAACACTGCTAATGACAAGACGAGCACTTGACGGCGGCAGGTTAGTGGGGAAATATATTTATTTATTTTTCAGAATAAGCATTTGGAAGCGAAATACATTAATAAACATTTTAGCAGGTTGAAGATAATTAATGTTAATGCAGAGAATATAATTAATTGTTTAAAAAACATTTGGCAGCCCTAAAACATATTAATAATCTGCGTTTTCACAAGAAGCTCTTTGTATATAAGTGCACTGAACGCTGACCGGAAACGCTCGAGCTGCAATGAGCAGAACGCGGAAGTAGTTGTGCAAGTAGTCCATTGTAACTCCTCCTCCCATAATCTTCTAAGGTCTTGCGTAGTCACCACTTCAATGCAGAGTCAAAGTGCATTATAAACGCAAGAGATCTGCTTACACAGTGGGGGATTTAAAAGAATCTTCTCAATGACCGACATGGATGGATTAGTAACAAGATTAGTACTTTTAAAAATATAATCCCTAATTTGGAGAAATCTGAAATTGGATCTAGGTAGCTTGTATTTTATAGTCTTCAAAATAATGATATTACGCAGCGGCTGTGACCCCGTTTGCACAGGGAGCGTGCCTTGCAACCATGGAGACATTTGTGAGAGGCGGTGCGTAATATCATTGCGCCTGCTGCACCCATGGTATGGCAGCAAAGTTCATTGATTATTACGCCGGAATGAGAGTATAGTTCCTAGCCATATCGGCCTAGAAAATTGCAACTTTTCATTTTCAGTCGGTCTTAGTACACGATGTAACTTCAGAAGAGTCAAGTTTTAAATAGGAAAAATATTGAAACTCTTTGGTCATTTTTGAGCAAGATGCTATTGGTCTCATTATATTCAATGAACTATGCTAAGCTATGCTAAAAGTGGTACCGCCAGACCCGGCAATCGGCTGAATGGAGTCGAAAACGGTAAAACTCAACTGTTTAACTCTAGGGGAGTTGGAAAATGAGCCTATTTTCAAAAAAAGTGTAATGTTCCTTTAAAACCAGAATCTGAGAGGCTAGGCATGAACTCTGGGTTATTGTGAATGGGAGCCAGTAGGGAAGACATACCAGCACTGCCCTCAATCCTACGTATAATGGACCAGGCCTTCCATGTATTAAACACGATTGTATTCTAACATAGTTACTTGATTATCTTAGAACTTCTGACAAATGGCAGATTCTGTAGAGGGCATGACAACTGTGAGGCCTCTAAATCAAGCCAAGTAGATTTAAGATCCTCTCTAAACCATTCCGCAATAAATCTAAGCTGACAGGCCAATTGGTATTTTCTAATGTTTGGCAAACCCAGACCCCCCTTAGAGCTGGAGAGCTGCAACTTTGAACATTTTAGTCTTGGTTTCCGCTTATTCCATATAAAAGAACTAAGCCATCCAGTTAATTCCTTTACTCTTTTATTCGGCAATAAGATTGGAATCATCTGTAATGGGTAAAGAAGCCTAGGCATTATATTCATTATAACTACAGCAATTCTTCCGAGCCAGGAAAGAGGGAGATCTGACCATCTATTTAAATCATTGTGGATTTTATCAAGTAATGGGAAAAAGTTGACTTTGGCCAATTGACAAACTGTAGAGGTAATGCTAATTCCCAAATATGTGAAACCAGACTCCGACACTTTAAATGGAAAGGACGTCAAATTAATTAGACTAGTGCTTGGGTGTCTTAGATGCAAAGCAACAGATTTGGAAAAATGTATTTTATACCCTGAGAACTTCCCAAATGAATTAATAATATCTATTAAAGCAGGCACAGAGGAATCAAGGTTAGACAAAAAGAGCAAGATATAATCCGCATAGAGGGAGATCTTATGCTGTTTAAGACCAACCGAAACACCAGAGACGGCCGCCCCCTACCTAATCGCCTGAGCCAAAGTTTATATTGCTATCGCGAAAAGCAACGGGGAGAGGGGACAGCCCTGTCTAGTGCCACGGGACAGAGGAAAGTTGTCCGAACTATGACATTAGTGATAACTGCTGCAAGTGGAGCAGAATAAAGTATGCGCACACATCTGATAAAATTATCACCGAGGCCAAACCTCTCCAAGGTATAAAACAAATAAGGCCACTCCACACGGTCAAAGGCCTTCTCCGCATCTAACGATAAAATAAGGGTGTCAATGTTACTTTTGTGAGAGAGCTCAATGACATTTAGAAGCCTTCTAATATTGTTACTCGAACTTCTACCCTTAATGAAACCAGTTTGGTCTTCATCAATGAAAGAAGGAAGTATTTTCTCCAACCGTAATGCAAGGATCTTAGAAAGCAATTTAAAATCCACGTTCAGAAGAGATATCGGCCTATATGACCTACAGTGCTCTCGATCTTTTTCTTTTTTTAAAATGAGGGAAATGTTGGCCTCTCTAAGCGATTGTGGCTATCTATTTGTCATAAATGAATGATCATACATAGATAACAGGGGATCTATTAACAGATGCTCAAATTTCACACACCAGACCGTCCGGACGAGGGGATTTACCCAACTGTAGACTACGTAGAGCCATTAAGGCTTCCTCCCTTGAGATGGGGGCATTCAAAGCCATTCTCTGTTCGTCAACTTCAACTTCAATTTATTTGTATAGCACATTTATACACAACTTCGTTGCCCAAAGTGCTTCACAGTGTAAAATAAAAAACAGTAGACATACAAATTTACAAGTACAGAAATTAAACAAGAACTACTTAAAAAGCCAAGCTAAACAGATAAGTCTTCAGCTGAGACCTAAAGACCTCCACTGATGGAGCTTGTCGAATATAAAGAGGGAGATTGTTCCACAGTTTAGGGCCTGCTACTGAGAAAGCACGATCACCTTTTGACTTCTTTTTGGACTGAGGAGTAACTAGCAACAGTTGATTTGACGATCTTAAAGACCTAGCTGAGATGTAGGGCTCTATAAGATTGGAAATATAATTTGGAGACAAATTATGTAAAGCTTTAAAAACAACCAGTAAAATCTTGAAATCAATCCTAAACTTGACTGTTAGCCAATGAAGAGAACACAGCACGTGCTCTCTTTTTTTGGTGCCCGTCAAAAGTCTAGCTGCAGCATTCTGTACAAGCTGCAGACGTGACAGTTGTTGGTGGCTGATCCCTACATAGAGGGAGTTACAGTAGTCCAGTCGCGAAGAAATAAAAGCATGAACAACAGTCTCCAAATCATTAAAACTAAGAAAAGGTTTAAGCTTAGCGATAATTTTAAGATGATAAAAACTACTTCTTACAACTGAGTTAATCTGTTTATCAAAGCTAATCGATGAATCAATAATGACCCCAAGATTTCTCACATTGTCCTTCACAGTCATCTCCAAAGGAGCAAGAATACTGACTACGCGCTCTTTAAAATTTGATGGCCCAAATATTATGATTTCAGATTTTCTTTCATTAAGCTGAAGAAAATTATTAGAGAGCCAAATTTTAATTTCATTCAGACAGAGTAACAAAGATTGCAAAGACTGTTCATCTCCAACTTTAAGGGGAAAATAAATCTGTGTGTCATCTGCGTACATATGGTACGAGATGTCATAACGACGACAGATGGATCCCAAGGGGCGCATATACAAAGAAAACAATATAGGACTTAAAATGGAGCCCTGAGGGAGACCATATTTTAAAGGAACCACAGAAGAGGAAACATTTGCAAAATTAACAGAGAATGTTCTATCCTTAAGGTATGAATGGAACCATTTCAGAGCAGAACCCCTAAACCCAACCTCGCACTCCAACCTTTTTAAAAGAATTGAATGATCCACAGTGTCAAATGCGGCACTGAGATCTAACATGATTAAAACCACAGCCCTCCCAGAGTCAGATGCTAAAAACAAATCATTCAAAACTTTTACCAGAGCAGTCACTGTACTGTGACCAGCTCTGAAACCAGATTGAAATTCATCTAAAAGAGCATTCATAGATAAAAAAGGAGCAATTTGTGAAAAAACAACCTTTTCTATGACTTTAGAAAGGAACGGTAGTTTAGAAATGGGACGGAAGTTAATCAACTCTGTAGCTGCTAAGCTTGTTTTTTTAAGTAAAGGAGAAACCACTGCGTGTTTAAGACAAGATGGGACAGAACCATTAGATAGAGAGCTGTTCACAATTGACAGTATACTAGGGCCCATAGTTTTGAACCCAGCTTTTAGAAACTGTGGAGGAACGGCATCCAGTGAAGTGAACAATGATTTTATATTCTTGACTAAATTTGCAAGACATGGAAGGGAGACATGATCAAAAGAGTCAAATATGCAAGAACTTAACATGGGGACTTCCAGAACAATACTGGAGGGAACAATATCTTTTCTAATATGTTCTATCTTACTTACAAAAAAGTTCAAGAAATCCTCAAGTATATAAAGTGGAATCTAAAAAAGGTGCAATCGATGGGTTTAGTACAGTGTTTATTGTGCTAAACAAAACTTTTGGGCAATGGGCCGTTCTATTAATTAGGTCTGAAAAGTATTTTGTTCTTGCAGCTTTGACTGCATGCTGGTAAGTTCTAAGCGTATCTTTTAACAATTCATAAGAGATCTGCAATCGGTCTCTCCTCCATCTGCGTTAAGCCTTCCTACAAGCCCTTCTAAACCCACAAATTTCATTGTTCAACCATGGCTGAGACTGAGGTTTATACCTTTTATATCTAAGTGGAGCAACATCATTCAATATGTCCAAGCAGACAGAATTAAAAACAGCAGTAAAAACAACACTCTGTGTTTAAAGAGGATCCAGAAACCTCGATGATAGAAGACATTGAATTAGCCGCATAGGCCTCAGCAAAACAATTTGCTGTAGTCTCATTTACTGGTCGGACACAACTGACTGCAGATTTGTTTTTTGAGATAACAGATGGAAGATCAAAGTGAAATATAACAGAACTATGATATACAATTGTCAACTACAGACACATTACTAACAGATAACCCCCAGGACAGAACTAAACCAAGGGTATGACCATGCCTGTAGGTAGCATCACATACTGACTGTATTAAGTTAAAAGAGTCAACAAGGTCAGAAAACTGCTTTACTAAAGGTTTAGACGGGCAGCATATATGAATGTTAAAGTCCCCGAGAATTAAAAGATTATCAGCAGTTGGCACAATAAAAGAAAGAAAATCTGAGAAATCCTGGATGAAATCCTTGTCATACTTTGGAGGGCGATAAATAAGAGCACAATAAACTGTGAATGATAGATCCACTTTGAGGAGCTGAAGTTCAAAGCTTGTATATTTCTCCAGTGGAATTAACGTGCATTTGAAGCTGTCCTTAAAAAGTGTGGCGACACCCCCGCCACGACCAGAGGATCTGGGAGTATTTAAAACATTATAGTTCACTGGCAACAGTTCAGAAAGAAGGCAGGTATCCATCGGCTCAAGCCATGTCTCAGTTAGAAACAAGAAATCCAGATTTTGTGAAACAGTAAAATCTTGAAGTATAAAAGTTTTATTTCCCACTGACCTCACATTCAACAGCGCAGCTTTAACTGTGATGTGATCCGTGGATTTCTGATGCACTATCGCCGAATATTTCAACTCCTTCAGATAACGCTGTCCGTTGACAGTCCGTCGATGTCGCAGCAAAGGCCGGAATACTGGAGCTGACTGATCAGGGTACACCGGTAGGAGCCACGTTCGTAGATCCAGATTGTTTGCGCAGATTTCGCGTGCGTTTCTCAAGTTCTTCACTAACCTCCCGCTGCGCTTTCCCCGTCTTTTTAAAGATTAAGCCGCAGTACAGACGGGATAGCTCCGGTGGTATGGACCATAGGAGCTCAGGGAAGTTGAAACTATGCCCGTCAGAATCATGCTGAAAATGCCGGCAACCCACAAAATTTACTGAGGCTTGAATATCCAAAAGTGCTGAGCGCTCATATCTCAACACGGATAAAGCAAACGCCGGAAACAAGGACATTACTAACAAAACACAAATTAAAATCAGAGGGACACGACGGCTAGTCGTGCAACACGCTGGCGCCATCTTTTCCTCTGAGGAAAATACTAGGATATACTAGGAAGCGTTAGGTGATCAAAGAAATTTAGGTGCGGTAAAGTTGGTTTTATGTTGGACATTAAGATCTTTTCTTCAGTTTTAATTGATATATAATCGCATATAAAGACGTGAATGATGCTGTATCTCGTTCAGATCACATTATAAATCATAGTATCAAAATTTAATTATAATATTAATAGGTGATGTTATTGTTTTAAGAATCAGAAGTGAAAAAGTCCTCACAATGATCCCCTTGGGCGCTTCAAGTTAGGGAGTGTCTCAAAAGTGCAAAATGCACAACAAAGTTGGTAAAATATGTGCATTATTCCATTAAACATTAAAACACGATCCTGTTTCATGAGTAGTTGATGTAAGTAAATAGATTAAGTATAGATTAACATAATTTTTTACTTTTATATTATTTATATATCTGTTATAAATATGTAAGTATAGTGAATGTCCTAATGAAATAAATATATTTACCTTTGTGGTTGTTTTATCTAAAGAGCTGAAATCGCATACAATGTATGTATAAATACATGCAGCATATGAGAAACAACTTAGAAAACATTTTTTGTACATTTGTTGTACAATTGTTGTGACATTTTATATAACTTCCTGGTCATGTGACCCGATGATGTCACACCAGTTGTGATATGTTCACACACACCTGTCGCACATCATACATGAGTTGGATTTTGGAAATGCCAATTTGTCATTTTTTTATGAATTTTTGAAATGTAGAAATCTATATAACTTCCTGGCCATGTGACCCGATGATGTCACACCAGTTGTGATATGTTCACACACCTGTCGCACATCATACACGACTTGGATTTTGGAAATGTCATTTTGTCAATTTTTTATGAATTTTTGAAATACACAAATCTATATAACTTCCTGGTCATGTGACCCGATGATGTCACACCAGTTGTGAAGTGACATGTGGCCAAGTATGGTGACCCATACTCGGAATTTGTGCTCTGCATTTAACCCATCCAAGTGCACACACACAGCAGTGAACACACACCCGGAGCAGTGGGCAGCCATTGCTGCGGCGCCCGGGGAGCAGTTGGGGGTACGGTGCCTTGCTCAAGGGTCTCACCTCAGTCGTGGTATTGAGAGTGGGGAGAACGCTGGACATTCACTCCCCTCACCGACAATCCCTGCCGGACCTGAGACTCGAACCCATGACCTTTGGGTTACAAGTCCGACTCTCTATCCATTAGGCCACGACTGCCCACATGATGTCACACCAGTTGTGATATGTTCACACACACCTGTCGCACATCATACACGAGTTGGATTTTGGAAATGTCATTTTGTCAATTTTTTATGAATTTTTGAAATACACACATCTATATAACTTCCTGATCATGTAATCTGAAAATTTGTCAAAACCACACTAATATAGCCACACACATTTCTCACCAAATGTACATGCTCTTTTATCATTATTTTTACATTTGCATTTGTTTTTCACAGAAACATTTTAATTATTATTATCTGTATTAGGAATAATATGTGGCTAATATTAGATATAAATTACATTACCCTGTTTGAATATTGTTTACGGATTTTTATGAACACAACTAAAGATGACTACATTTGAGAAAATTTTGTTTGCATTTGATGATGACTATTATCAAATGTACTGACAACTTTATATAACAGCGTCAACAGTTAGCTCATGACACATCCCTTTATTTAAGAAAACATACAGAAGTTAAACAATCAACAGTTTGAATTCTTTTTCATCTGTTTCTGGTCATTATTTAAATATTAACAAATGTGAACTAATGGTGTTAGGATCTTGTAATGTCGCCATTATGTAGTATTACAGTGAAATAAGTAGTTACATATCTATACATAAAACCAAATGTTATATTTCAAAAAGCCATCAGAGTTTTTACTAAAATGCAATTTTGATGTTAATAACATACCAATTACACTTGTAAACTTACATAAATAGGTTTTATTGTCATGTACAATAATAATTCCTTTGAATGGAAATGCACATTAATGCACAGTTTGGAATAATAAATAAATCAATGTTAGAAAAAAAAACGATTTTAATGACAATTGGTTTGGGAATTTTGGTTGAGGAATTGATTAAAGATGATAGTATCTTTAGTTTTATAGAATTTAACAATATTTAGACAAGATTTAATTGTATGCAATTCCCGGAGATCTTTTGAGGGTTATTGGATTACAGACATATGATGTGCTACTTTATTTCAGGCTGAATAGGTTATAGATCTAATAATTGCTTATGCTCCATTGTCCAAACAAACTATATTATTGCTGTTAATACATTGAACTTTCTGTTCAAGAAAACAGTTAGATTGGAGTACATTATAGATGACAAATAAATATTCTATTACAAACAAAGTAGAGGAGTTTTCATATAAGATAATTAACATTGAGTAGGCCTCTACTCAAGTGTTATTAAAATATTTTACAATTGATATAGATAACTGTCTATTTATATGTTATTTAATAATTATTATGGCTTTTTTACTGCAGGCCTATAACCAAACTCAAGTGGATCGAACAATAACTATTTTTAAACAATTTAAAACTGACATTAACATATATTTGGAAACAATTTCTAAAAGTAAACCTTTAAAAGCAATGCAAACCATGCAACTGTTTAGGATAAACTTTTCTTTTAATGTTCAGTATGTTTTGGGGGGGGAAAAATCCATTGCCACTATTGTTTTGATGTTTTCTAACAAAGAGAAGAAAAAGGTCTACACCTAAAAAAATAACATTAATAAATAAATATATAAATAAAATGACATTTCTATTCATATTCTGGTTGGGGTATTACAAATATTTGCAATTGTGAATTTGGAAAAGCATTTCCATAAAAGTGAAATGTAATTGCAGAACCAAAATTTGCAACAAGCAGTGCTGGAAGAATAAGGACTTGTTGTTATTACAAAATATATCTTGTTAATATAAATACAATCTTTAGAAGCACAGAAGTTGCTTATAGATTGTTTAAAAATATATTTGCAAAGCAACAGAAAACTGGTGAAAACACAAAACAGATGAAATTGGGAATTCCTGTGTGATAGCACTTTAGAGATCACATTTAGGGAGCATACCGTGTAATCTCAGTGAGCTTTTACTGTTTGCATAAAGTGTCTTAATGATATTAGAAAATAAATTAACCAAGAAGACAGTAAAACCTCAAGCTATGTTCCACTGTATCAAATGACTTGTCAAAGCCTAAAAAGAAAATGAAAGTCATTGGTGAGAAATATGCATAAATACAGTAGTCAACATTTGAAGTGGATAAAAAAAGTTAGGACAACTTTGATGAAATGTTTTGATCCACTTCAAATGTTAACTACTGTATATTACAGGGGTTGTAACATCATCAGGTCACATAACAGAAATTGAAATAATGTTGAATATATGGACAAAAAATAAATACAGTCATACATTGTAAGTGTCACATGTGCACTCTGTTCTGGACTCATTGTTGGACTTGTTGTTGTTCCATTTCCCGCCACCAGTTAATCACCATGGCAACTGATCACCACAATCATCACACTCAGCTGTTCCTAATCACCCTCCTTGTTATCCCTTGTATATAAGCCCTGTGTTTTTAGTCCTGTGTTGTCTGGTATTGTTCCTGTTATGTTGGTATATGTTCCTGTGGATTCCTGTTTATCTTCTAGTAAAGTCTTATAGCAACTTTATCTCCTTGTCGTGCGCTTGATGTACCAACTACCGTAACAGTAAGCAAGCAAACTGTGTAAGCTAAGTGTGTGTAGTAAAAAAAAGTGTGAACAAAGCCTATTTAAAGTTATGTGAAGTCATTGGGTCAGGAATGTAGATATACAGTACCGTAATATGTGTACGGTATATACACTACAACCCTATATATAATTAGTTGATGCCATATTAGTAAATATATAACAGGTGGTGTGACATCAACGGGTCACATGACCAGGAAGTTGTATAGATTTGTGTATTTCAAAAATTCATAAATTGACAAAATGACATTTCCAAAATCCAACTCGTGTATGACGTGCGACAGGTGTGTGTGAACATATCACAACTGGTGTGACATCATCGGGTCACATGACCAGGAAGTTATATAGATTTCTACATTTCAAAAATTCATAAATTGACAAACTGACATTTCCAAAATCCAACTCGTGTATGATGTGGTGTAAGTGTTAGTGAATATATTACACTTGCCTTGACAACACCTGTTTCTATCAGGTAAAATAAAATGATGGAGTAGTCGTGGCCTAATGGATAGAGAGTCGGACTCAGGTTCGGCAGGGATTGTCGGTGAGGGGAGTGAATGTCCAGCGCTCTCCCCACCCTCAATACCACGACTGAGGTGAGACCCTTGAGCAAGGCACCGTACCCTCAACTGCTCCCTGGGCGCCGCAGCAATGGCTGCCCACTGCTACGGGTGTGTGTGTTCACTGCTGTGTGTGTGCACTTGGATGGGTTAAATGCAGAGCACAAATTCCGAGTCTGGGTCACCATACTTGGCCACATGTCACTTCACTTTCACTTTTTCACTTAATAACAATGTACCAGTTCATAGCAAATAACCCATTTACAGCTTAAAATGATGTGTTCCACTAAAATAAGGTTTCCCACTTAATTCCGTTCTTTACATCTTATTAATATGCTTTACATGGTTTCGCATCTTGGAATATGTGTGTGTACTTTTGAGACAGTCCCTTAATTTGCTTGAATGTCTAACGAATGTCCAACATAAAACCAACTTTACCGCACCAGAAATTTACCATCGTGTTATATTGTTGGGGTGAATATTCAGTATGATATACATCAGAATAAAACTGCTTAAATGTAGCATTTATAACCCCAGAATCAAATTATTGCTTACCAGAAGAATCCATAATAGAGGTGATCAATTTTGGGCCTGATTTGTTTTTCAATAAATAAGACAAATACTTATTAGGTTTATTGCCGTGCTCATACAGTCTTTGCTTTGAAAAAAGTATTTTAACGTTGGCCTGTTGCGACAACAAAGCATCCAGGGAAGCACGTATTATGTTCAACTTCTCCAAATTAGCAGGTGAAGCATCATTCACATGATCATCGGTAGCCCTTTTAAGTTCTAGCTCCAAGCGTTCCTGTTTCTCTACTTGTTTCCGTTTTTAAGTAATGGAATAAGATATAGCTAGACCCCTTATATAGGCTTTGCAAGTCTCCCATAACAGAGATGGATCATCGATAGATTCTGAATTGATCGACCAAAAAATCTTAAATTCAGAATTAAAGTATGAAATAAACTTCTTGTCTTTAAGCAATAACGTATTAAATCTCCAGTGCTTAGTACGTTTTGGAGCACCTTCCACTAACAAATCCAATAGCACCACAGCATGATCGGAAACAACAGTATTAAGGCTGCATGATATTGGGAAAATATGCGATAACGATATTTCTTGCGATATCACATTTCCCTAGAGAAATGCTAGATTTATTAGCTATTTAAAAATTTATTTATTTTTTTGTCTGTCAAGGTGCAAACATTTAGACTTTAAAACACTATGAATGACTGAAAACCTTGCCACATATTCAGATTTCTGGTTTGCTGTTACCATAGAGATTTGTTTGCAAACACAAAAAAAGCTCATTACTCTCAAACATTACTTTTTTTATTCACATGTAACCATGCAATCATCAAGAGCATCTTGAAACAAAAAAAAGCATTTTAACAAAATATTCTCTTTCTTGCCTGTTTTTTTAAATAAAAAACATGCTTTTAAACAAAGTGTACAGGCCTTAAATAAATTTGTATTTAGTGGAAATACTAACATCTTGTCAACATCCACAAGAATAAAATAATTAAGTATTAACATATATTTCAGGACAATGCAATGCCATATGTGCTTAACAGTGAAAGGAATTTTATTTCAGGTTTTTTGCCAGGAAAACTAGCATATTGACCTTGGTAGGTTTTAAACATGTGCGTTGGCATGTCACAACATTTCCTGCTGTACTAAAAAGTCTCTCTGAAGGTGAACTAGTTGCAGGTATACAGAGATACTTCCTGGCTAGTTTACTCAGGTGTGGGAAGTTGACCTGATGGAGTCACCACCAAGTGAGAGGGTCCATCTCACTGTCTATGGTGGGAGACACCAAGTAGCTGTTCAGTTCAGCCTCCACAGCGTGCGATGGTTCCATAGATGATGGAGCTGGGGATGTCTTGAAGAAACTGCCCAGGGATTTTTTTGGTCTTCTTTCAGATGACATCTGATGGACCCATGCCCTGGTGATCTTGATTACTTAGGCTTTGCTCCTAAAATAGAGAAATAAAGTAAATATTGCAATCAAATCTAGTAATAGTGCATTATTATCACTTACTATTGTCATATAAACATTTACCTTTGACACAGTTGCTTCAATTTCAGACATCACCCTGGCACTGATGTCTGACACCTTGTCACTGCTGATGTAGCCGACTTTGAATCTGGGGTCCATAAAGGAGGTCATGTCCAGAAGTTCTTGAGTTGCTGGGTTGTCGTACTTACTGTTCATGTAGTCTAGAGTCTTCATCTTTATGGACTTTGTTAAATCACTGTCTTCTTCCTTTGCAGCAAGAACTGAGGTGTTCATCAAGTGAAGTACAGGTTTCACATACGAAACACTTACGTAACTTTCACCTGACAGAGCATCTGTAAATTCTTGCAGAGGCTGCAATGCCTGGTTTATAGACTCAAGTACATCTAGGTCCTGCCAAGAAGGAACCAAATGTCTTGACTTTCTGTTTGGTGACAGGACGTCGCTTATGGCCCGCTGCTGCTCCAGAACTCTCTGAATCATTTTCTGTCTCAAACCCCACCTTGTAGGGCATTCTGTGATGAGGAAGTGTTCCGGGAGGTTGTGCTCTTTTTGTGCATTTTTCAGGGCCATCATCTTCTTCCAGCTGTGGGAGAAACGTCCCACTAATCTTTTGCAAAGACCAACAGCTCGAGTAATGCGCTCATCACCTTTAACAGCATTTTCTGAAGAGAGAAGACAAAACAAAACAAGGACATACAGGGTGAAATAACATGGCAATATTATAATTACAATTTTATATAACAGCATTTGAGATAGAAAACAGTCAGCTACAATTTACTATATATTTCCTATATAAAAATTCTTAAATATTATATTATAAAAAATAATTATTGGTAACACTTTAGAATAATGGTCATTAGTTAACATTAGTTAATGTATTAACTAACATGAACTAACCATGAGCAGTTCATTTGTTATTGTATTTGTTCATCTTTGTTAACGTAAGTTAATAAAAATACAGCTGTTCATGGTTTGTTCATGTTAGTTGACAGTGCATTAAATAATGTTAACAAGATGTATTAGTAAATGTTGAAATTAACATTAACAAAGATAAATAAATGCTAAATAAGTGCAGTTCATTATTAGTTCGTTAACTAATGACCATTATTCTAAAGTGTTACCTAAATATAATCTAAAATATAATGCCATGCCTATATACTACATTCTATACAATACAAACAACAATACCTTTTTCTGTTTTCATTTAATTATTGCAAATATAAACATTTAACACTCACCGATGGCCAGATGCAAGCGGTGACCAAAGCATTGTAGTCGGACCCAATTGTTAAGTTCGGTAGCTTTCACCACATTAGCGCCGTTGTCTGTAGTAATGGACACTTGATTCTCTTCTTTTAAGTTCCAGCTGGCTAAAACTTCCCGCAGTCCATAGGCTATGTTTTCACTGGTGTGGGATTCGGGGAAATATACAACACCCAGACAACATGCTTTTAATTCAAAGTCTTGAGTAAGAAAGTGAACAGAAAAGCTCGTGTAGGGCTCAGTCGTACGACTGGACCACAGGTCAGTGGTACTAGCATAGAAGTCCACTTGACGCAGCTGGGCGCTCACTGTCTTCACGCATGTCGTACATCTGTGGAACTGCGACTTGAGAAAAATAATTTCTCGATGGCAGCTGATATCTCCGGTCCAATTTGTTAATTAGACTCACAAAGCCTTCTCTGCTCACGGTGTTAACAGGCATCATGTCTTTAGCTAAAAAACGCGTGACAGCTTCTGTTAATTCCCTGTGGCGTTTCGACATTTTTTCATAAGGAGTTACAGGTCCTTCTCAAAAAATTAGCATATTGTGATAAAGTTCATTATTTTCCATAATGTAATGATAAAAATTAAACTTTCATATATTTTAGATTCATTGCACACCAACTGAAATATTTCAGGTCTTTTATTGTTTTAATACTGATG
>RJVU01030878.1:293947-347366 GCA_003731715.1 Anabarilius grahami
AATTTTTTGAGATAGGAATTTTGGGTTTTCATGAGCTGTATGCCAAAATCATCAGTATTAAAACAATAAAAGACCTGAAATATTTCAGTTGGTGTGCAATGAATCTAAAATATATGAAAGTTTAATTTTTATCATTACATTATGGAAAATAATGAACTTTATCACAATATGCTAATTTTTTGAGAAGGACCTGTACATTTGCAAAACTTTGATCAATGCTTGTCTGTGAGACTCTGTTTTTTTTACTTGCCATTTCTTTAGCAGTTTTGGGCTTACTTTTGAAGTCGTTATACAGCTCCCTGTGGTTGGGTTCCAGGGGACTGTGGAGATTAGTTGTATTTCCTCTCGACGTGGCCACAATTGTTCGGCATGACTTACACAGTACCTGCATTTGTGACACGTCTCCTCTCTTGAAGCCAAAATATTGCCATATTTCAGACGTACAGTTCTTTTTAGCCACAAGTTCTTCGCTGTCATTATTTTCCTCGCTCGTCTCAACTCCCGCCATTAGTTTTAATTTTCCAACATCTGCTCTGAGCGCTCTGAGCCACTAGGTTCCTCTTACTGTGAACTTAGTATTACTGAAATTATTGACAATATTAAGAAGCTCAAGGACAACAAATCTCCTGGTAATGATGGGCTTACGAATGAATTCTTTAAAACTTTCAGAGATGCCCTTTGCTCATTTATTTTAGCTATGTTTAATGAATCTATAAAGAATGGCGTTTTACCTCCATCTCTTAGACAGGGTGTAATTACCTTAATACCAAAGCCAAATAAGAATACTCTATCTCTAGATGGGTGGAGACCTATAACATTGTTAAACACTGATGCCAAACTGTTTTCTCTCATTTTTGCCAGCAGGCTGAAATTAGGTTTGGATTCCCTAATTGATCAGTCTCAGTCAGGTTTCATGAAAGGGAGGCATATATGCAACAATATTCATCTTATTCTTGATTTTATTGATTACAGTCACCTTCTTGATGATGACAACCTAATACTATTTATTGACTTTAATAAAGTCTTTGATACAGTGGAGCACAAATTCATATTCGCAACATTAGAATACTTTAAATTTGGAATCTTTTTTAGAAAGGCTATTACAACCCTGTACACAGAATGTAGCAGCTCTGTTAAAATGATTAATGGGACTTCTGGTAGGTTTTCTCTCTCTAGGGGCATTAGACAGGGCTGTCCAATCTCTCCGTTTCTTTTTCTGCTCGTCACACAGGTTCTTTCTTGCTATGTAAATATGAATTTCTTTCAAGGTATTAACATTTTTGGGAATGAATAAAAAATTTGTCAGCTGGCCGATGACACAACACTCTTTTTAAAAAATGCTGCAGAGGTTAGCAAAGCGATTGGTACCATAAATAACTTTCTAAGGTATCTGGTCTCAACCTTAATGTTAGCAAATGTGAGATATTTCCACTTAAAAGTGTTAACTTTGATGAAATTGATGGAATCCCTGTTAAGGACGTAGTCACATATCTTGGTGTAAAACTTTGTAAAGATGAATCTTATCATAATTCTCTTAACTTCCATCCAATTCTCAACAGTACAAAAAGAAAATTTAACTCTTGGTTGCAGAGAGATTTGTCCATTTATGGTCGTGTCTTACTGTCTAAATCTGAAGGTTTGTCAAGATCTGCATATGTCTCCCAAGCTCTATTTGTACCCAAGACATTTACCAAAGAGTTTGACAAGTTAATTTTTGATTTTGTTTGGCAAAACAAACCTCATTATTTAAAGAAAAATATATTATGCATTCCATATGATCAGGGTGGTTTAAATGTTGTTGATTTTACGACTTTGAATAGCACTTTTAAAATAAATTGGTTAAATTTTATTAAAAATAATTGCTCTGTGGAATATTTTCCCTAACCATTTATTTAAACAACTTGGTGGTATAAATTTTTTTCTTAGATGCAGTTCTGATATTAACAAAATACCTCTTAAATTATCGAATTTTCACAGGCAAGTCCTTTTAACGTGGTGTTTGGCCTTTAAGCACAACTTCTCTCCTCACTCGTTTTTTATATCGAATAACAAGTATATCACACACCAAAACAAATCTTTATTTTTTAGACATTGGTTTGAGTCTGATATATTATTAGTTGGTCACTTGTTGAATTCTGATGGTCAGTTTTTGAGTATTAATGAACTGTCTTAAATTTAAGTGTCATATTTCTGTTAAATAATATTGTATTGTCTTGAATTCTATTTTTGCCAAAATTCTATCTCTATTCAGAAATCAGGGTACTTGGTGTAACACTGTAGGGAATAAAATCTCTTAAAACATTTGTTTTTAGATAAACTTGATTTAATTAATGTTAAATGCAGTAACCAATCGATTAGATCTCTTTTTGTTAATATCTCTTCTCCTCCATCTAAATTTGTTTGGGGTAATATGTTTCCTTCATTTGAGTGGGAAAATTTTGGGGGAATTAGTCGGTATTGTGTAACAAATAAAACCAAAGAAGTGTAATTTAAAATTGCTCATAGAATATATCCTGTGAAAGAAACATTAGAGCGTTTTCATCTGGATATTGATTACAATTGCTCTTTTTGTGATTGTGAAAGAGAGTCTATTGTGCATTTATTTTTTGAATGTGCCTGTTCATCTTTCTTTTGGTATGAGATGTCACAATTTCTAAGTGTAACTGCGAGTAACCACAGGATTGTGGACTTCATTTTATTACTTATGAAGTCCACAATCCTGACTTCATAAGTAATAAAAAAATACTGAACTTCCGCACATGGGCTGAAAAAGGTATCACTCACATTAAACATATTTTCAAATCCAATACATTAACAACATTTCCGCAGTTGGCCCAGGAGTTTGGCATCAGGAGCAATGAATTTTTAAAATACCTACAAATCAAATCTTCTGTTCTGGCAAAAATAAACATCAGAGCCACAAACTTAGAACTTCCACCCGCAATATCAGACTTGGTTAACATTCCATCACGAAAGAAACTTCTCTCTAAAAAATATACAAAATCATTTCAAATCAATCAGACCATATACTTGCCAACAATAAAATGGGAAAATTATCTCTCAATAGCTCCTGATGCCAACTTCTGGACCCAAATCTGCAAAAACATCTATCTTATGTCCAAAAATGCTAATCTTCGATTAATACAATACAAAACACTTCACAGAACACATTACACGGGCAATAGATTAGCTAAAATGGGTTTTACATCAGAAATTTGCACACATTGCAGTCAGAAATCCACAGATACATACACGCATGCAATCTGGCACTGCACTCCCATCAAACAGTTCTGGGAAGAGGTCACACAGTCACTATCCACTTTAGTGGGCTGCCACATCCCACTATCGCCCTCTCTCTGCTTGCTAGGGGACCTCACAATAATTACTGATAAATCTATAAACTTTAAAATTCTCCTAATAGCTCTAACCATCGCTAAGAAAACCATCCTCATGAACTGGAAAACTCGCAACAACATATACATTAACCACTGGAAAAATCTCCTTACTGACTTCATTACATTTGAATATACATCTCCCTCCTATAATTATTCATCTGAAACCGACCTCTGTCATCCAACACTTTCTGACCTCTTGCAACTCTGAATCCCTTCTCTATCCTCAACTCCAACTCCTCCCACCTTATAATCAAACCACAGATATTACTGCATTGCTGTTATTGTTGTCATCATTGTCATTATTTTCATACTTTCATTAATGTTAATGTTATGATTGCTATTATTGTTTGTTGTTATCATTGACATTATTGTTTTATTTATTTTTGCTCCTATCACTCTTATCATTGCCATTATCATCATCATTGTCATCATCAACAGCATCATCATCATCATCATCATTATTATTATTATTATTATTATTATTGCTATTTTGGAATAACTAACCTGGTTTTCATTGTCAATACCACTATATTTAAATCATTGGATTATTTCCAATCCCCCCCCCAACCCATATCAAGAATGTTTTGCTTTCCTTTTACCTGACATTAGCTGTCATTAACGCAACATGAAGCAATTACATAATAAAGTTTATTTGAATTAAACTGTTAGTAAGGATAGTATGATCACTCTATAATTTGAATGCAAGATATACTTGTACTAAAGTATACTTGCAATAGTTCCACTTTAGCATAATCAAATATACTTAAGTATATCTTTAGTTGGACCTCAACACAAAAATACTTGTTCCAGTTTAACAGACTTTAAGTATACCAATTTAGTATACTAAAATTACAATTGCAAGGTATTTATAAGTACATGCAAATGTAAATGCAATTGTAGTACACTTAGAATAAAATAAATTACAAATAGATTTTAGTATATTTATTTTTCACTAGGGTACCCCCCTGCTACTCGTTGTAAATGAAGAAAAGTAAATTTGACCAATCCACCTATGTCTGAGGCCAGCGAGTTCCTTATCATTCAAGTGGGTCTCCTGCAACATTGCCAGATCAACACGCTCCTTATTTAACCAATCAAAAACCTTCCGAATTTTAATTTTACCGTGTAATTTTACCCTTACATTCCATGTAGAAACTCTTAAATTATTGATAACCATCTATACATAATACATTTTAATATCGTAAATGTATAAAATAGATAAATAAAATAAACAAGCTGAAGCTTTACCCTTATACAATCTCCTGCACTTAAGTTTTACATACAACGAAAAGACACAAATATAATAACAAAAGTACAACCATTTCCGGGCAATGGAACATTCGATAGAACTCGAAAAACAAAAGAAACAAAAGAATAAAATAAGAAAAAGGAGGCGTTTTCCCTTCTCAAAAAGGGAACACAATACACAAGAGAACATCCCTTCCGTTCAGTCCGAAAAAGAAAACTTTCACAAAACAACTTACTCAAGAAGTAAACTTGCGTAATCACATCGTCCGCACCATCCCGCAATAACAGCAGTGGATACCGAACGCAAAACGGAAAAAGAGGAAAAAAAACCCCAATCAGGTCACAGTCATTCGTCCATCACAGGCCTATCCAGAGGTGTACTGTCAGCTGCCACAGGTCGAACATCCTGACCAGTCTCCGCAATAAACTCAGAGACCGCTGTCGGCAAGCCGAGGATCTTAGTGGTATTCCCAATGGTTACTCGCAGTTTAGCTGGATATAACATTGCATAGCGGGCACCGATCTCCTGCAAGCGGCGTCTAACCGAATCAAACTCTCGACGCTTTCGGAGCACTGAAGCGGAGAAATCTTGAAAGAAGGAGATTTTGCAGTTCTCAAACCGCAAGTTTCCATCCATAGACAACTTTCTACTTGCCTCAAGAATCCTCTGTCTGTATCCAAAGTGATGCATACGCACAACTAGCGGCCTAGGTCTCTCCTTGGCACCTGGTCTGGGAGCTAGAGTACGATGAACCCTTTCGATCTTGATGTAGGCTCCCTAGGTCTGCAGCTGAAGAAACTCTGGGATCTATTTTTGGAGGAAAACCACCGCATTTGAGCCCTCTGCCCCTTCTGGTAAGCCAACAATACGAATATTTTTGCGCCGTTCTCTGTTTTCTAGATCATCAACGTGCTCAGTAAGCAACGCAACTTGATTTTCCAGAGTCGAAACACGAGCCTGCATGCTATCAGCTAATTCCTCCACCGAAACGATTCTCGGCTTCATCCAGTCGAGATTTGCAGTTTTCCAATTCCTGGGAATGAGTATGTATAATCTCAGCTAAGGGATCAAGTTTGACGTCTATTGTTTTCGAAATCGTCTCCGTCATGTGTTGAAACGCCTTGGCCATGGCTGGGCTTAGCTCAACCTTGTCGTTCTCTTCACCGTCACCTTGTTCCGGCGAAATATCCAACGCGGCCGAGGAAGATTCCTTTTTCTCTGTTTTGGTAGAACGAGGCATTTTCGAAAAAAGATTATGGCCAAAAAGATTCCAAAGACATACTACAACACTGACATAACCAAAGCCACCGAGTTGCGTCCGAATTAACTTATAAAATACAGATAATTAGCTGAGTAGTGCGGGAGCTAGTGAAAATCGCTGTTACTCCCTGACCGCCATCTTAGAACCCCCCCAATTTAGCAGACTTTAAGTATACCAATTTATAGCGTGCCACATATAAATTTAGTTATACTAAAGTACATACGAATAAATTGTGCTTAAGTATACAATTTTTTCACTAGGGAAGAGTAGCCATATACTTTAAGAAATGTGATTTTTAAAAACATGGTTGATAATGTAACAAAATGAAGTGTTATTTCTTTAACAAACAAATTAATTACATTAAAAAAAGATTTGGGGGTGTTAAAGTTTCAAAAATATTTGTTCTGTCAAGGAGTCACATTTCATTTTGTTTATTTATTTATTTAAATTTTTGATATTTGTATAAAAATTATTATTTTATGCATTCAAAGTTAAATTAAAATACTTTAATGTAATACCTCTCACTCTCTTTAATGCAATAACTACCATTTCCCTTTAGTGTGACATAATGTCCTGTGGTGACGCATAAAAGAACTGTAGATTTGTTTTTGTGATGGCCGATCCTGTGGCCACACGTTGATGAGGGTAACTCCACACACATTCATTCATAACGCATACATTTTCCCCTCGCATATATTTCCTTATACATTCAGGGAAGGGAATGCAATTTGATTTTGATTGATTTTCCACTTATTTTTATTATTAACATTTGTTGTTTCCATTATTATTTTGTTTTTTCGTTTGTTGTTATATTTACTTTGACTTGTTGAATTGTAAATGTATTTGTTGATTTATAAAATGTTGATTGTATGTTTCCCCTGTCTTGTTTAAGTGAGCTCACTGTAACCCGGGTTATCAGGTTACCAGTTAAAAGGTTAAAAAATGACTTAAAAATTAAGTTGAATAAAGCTAAGAAAAGAAAAAAGGAGGAAAGTTCCAGAAGGAAAACTGTTTTGTCCAATCACGGTTCTCATTTCAATGACTAACTTTCCTAAGAGCCCATGTTAGCAGCACATTCATAAGTCCCGCCCACTTTCAGTATGAGCAGATTAGAGAGAGAGACAGCTACACGGAGCGATTTCCACAAACCCTCCGTGAGAAAACATTAATGTGTCACTTTAAATCTAGACTAAAAACGCATCTCTTTACCCTGGCATACTCATAACACATTATCAATTTATGTTTTCAAATCCGTTAAAGAATTGTTAGGCTGCTTAAATTAGGTCAGCCGGAACCGGGAATACTTCCTATAACACCAGATGTACTCGTTACATCAGAAGAAGAATGGCATCTACAAATTTAGACGTCAGGGGTGAGGGGATTGCTATGTCCAATGCAAAACCTTCTTTCTGTGATCAGTGAACTGTTCTGTTGTTTATTCTGAGATGTGCTTTGGATCATTGTCATGCTTGAAGTTCCAACCATGGCCCAGTTTAAGCTTCCTGACAGGGTCAGTCAGGTGTTGATGTAATATCATGGAAGAGATCCAACGGGCACAACAAAGAGATCCTCCTCCACCTACATGCCCACTAACCAAGCAGTATGTCCCACGCATCCTCTGACAATATGTGATCCAATGGGTACATATGTCTCTCATTGCTGTATATCCATGTATTCAACTAACCATTGCTTTAATATGCAACTCATTCTGGTGGTAAGATGTTACCTTATATGTCAAGTCATGTTCTGTATGTACTTAGTGAAAAACCCCCAAAGAACTACCTGCTGAATGCCCCTACCCATTCCTCAGAGGCCGTGGTCCCATCTATTAGTACACTTTATCACAGATCTACCCAACTCCAATTATTTCACCACAATTCTGGTAATCATTGACTTTTTGTTTTTCTTTTTTTCCGTCTTCTTCCACTGAAAGGTCTTCCCACAGCCAGGTCATACTATAGTCGGGAACAACAGAGGTGGAGTGAATTTTTTCCATGGGCTGAATATACTCAAAATTTGCTAACCCATTCGTCCACAAGACTCAACCCCTTTTAATGTGTGCTGGGTTATCAGCTTACCATGTTCCCCTGGTCTGGTGACCACTTTCCTATTCTACTTACGGAATGAACGCGGCACCAGTTTCGTTTTTTTCCGTAAGTAGAATAGGGAAGGTGTAGGACATACAGCGCAAGCGTTTTGAAGAATACGGAAAGCGGAAGTACGTTCAAGGCAATATTTTGTGTTTATAAAGCACATACAGTTGTATTTTTTTCAAAAATGACCGATCGTTTCGCTATAGATAAAACCCTTATTCCTCGTCTGGTATCGTTTAAAGCCCTTTGAAGCTGCACTGAAACTGTAATTTTGACCTTTAACCGTCTGGAGGCCATTGAAGTCCACTATAAGGAGAATAATCCTGGAATGTTTTCATCAAAAACCTTAATTTCTTTTTGACTGACGAAAGAAAGACATGAACATCTTGGATGACATGGGGGTGAGTAAATTATGAGGAAAAGTTTATTTAAAAGTGGACTAATCTTTTTAGTGCCCAAAATGTCCACGTCTTTGCTGCCACTGTAGATTTTATCTATACAAACATTTAAGAAAACTGCATGTGATTTTGCTTAAGGCAGAACCCCTCATACAAGCGAGAGAACAATGACATCTGAAACTACTGTGAGCCTGCTTATCTTGCTCACAGAGTCTGCTGTGGTCCAACTGGAAGCAGAGTGCTGTCTCCACCATTGAAGGTTAATGATGAGCTGATCGATAATAACAAGCCAAGTTGTTAGTTATTGCCTCACAGTTCATGCTGAAATGAATCAGGTGAGACACTCACTGGTTCTATTGGGAAACCCAACTCTGAATAGACTTCTTGCTTTTGAAATTTGGTTGTGTGGGTATTCAGATTGTTACAGCACTTGCAGTGATTTTACTGAACTACATTTACTACATTTAAATTCACATTTCTGATCATTTTGAACATCTCATATGGACACAAACATATTTTTTCCACTATGTGCAAATCATATATATATATATATTATATCAACAAACACTCATGAACAAAATCCTTGTTCAAATGCCTCACATCTTGACTAATAAACAACTAGTGAGACAGACAAACAGACATAATAGCATAAGCTTTTCTTATGACCCTCCAAAAAGTCTTCTTGTATTTATCAGGGTAACAGCTACAGAGTATTCCTCTGTGAACAGTGAAGGTTGAGTGTACATTTGTATATGTGTGGGTATATCAGTGCAGTTTGCTACCACAATGTCTGTGACTATAGAAATATGAATGTTTCTGAGCATTCCAAAATGTTGTCTTTATGAATGCCAAAGTGGGACATGCTGAAGTGATGCCTGTTTGGTTCCTTATCTGTATTAAAGCAGCCCCGGTATGCAATGCAAGGTGTCTATGCTTTTTAAGAGTAGGCCAATAGGTGAAGGACCTAAACTGACATTGACATGTCAATTGCTTCCTATGAGAAGATCTGAGATCTTCAAAATAAACTGTCAACCACATGCTTCCTTAATAACCCTGGATGCCTTCCACTTCAGCAAAACATCATGAGCACTAGTCTTTATTGCATATCCTCACATTACCATCAGTGTGACATTACTAATGTGTGACACAAGTTCCCACATTAGCCCCTTGATGTGAATTTAGGGCTGTAATTATTTCTCATGTTATATTATTACTACAGCTTAGCCTGGCACCCAGTTGGTAGGATTGGCAGAAGTCTATTTAAACTCAGTTACAACCTCTGAGCCTCAGTGCCTTGCTTGCTTTTGCAAATATAACTCAAACACAAAGTTGTATCATTGATATCCTGTTGATATATATATATTAAGATGACTAAACCATGATTCCATACGGGGGATTGATGGAATATTGACATTCATGTCAATGGATCTATTAATTTATTCAAAAAACACATTACTGTCTTCCAGCCAAGTGATCCGACAAAGTAATGTGCAAAAACATAAAACTAAAATTATATCAAAGAGAGGAGCCCTGCAGACCCTGACTGAGGGCCTGCAGGTCAGTGAGTATATATATCAGGTAATTGGAACTGGAAAAGTTAGTTCAGGTTGTAAAACTTAGTTTTTTTTTTCTTTTTCTTTTTTTTTTGTCAGTGATCATTTTAATAAGAGTAACTGAATCACAACAGCCTGTTATCTAACTGAAATCTACCAAAAACTCTCAAGAGTCCAATAGTGCTCCTCGTGTACAATTCACACTGGTGGAATTTAATTCAAATTCATTGATCCTAATGATTAGTAATGCGGTTTAGAGTTTGGATGAATGATTATAATCTTTAGTTGATTTAATAATGTCTACACTGATTAGAGCTCTACAATAATTATTTGGCTGTAAATTTACAATGTAAACCACAAATATCCATTTGTTCAATGAGGATCATTCCAGTTGACATTTCATAAACTGATGCAATAATATGTAGAGGTCTTTTTATGAGTCTCACCCACATGTAAAGCTAATGACGTCTTGGACCATTAGTTGTCCTGCCCACTCTTTCCCACTGAAGCTTGGAGTTGAGATTCTTGCGAATGCTGAAAGGCAGTAGTGTCTGAGGTACTTCAAGGTTTGTGAGTGGAAACAAAAATAAAATGTCATTGCTGCATCTCAGCCTGAATCCAGATTCTCTGCGGCCAGTTGTTGAACCCAACCATACCACCTCTAGCCTCAAGGGTCATGTAAATTTTTTGGCTTGTGTTTAGTGCAGATTGGTGATAATGTAGCAGTCTATCTATAAAAAGCAAGGTAAAGACTGCCGTTTAAAAAATAAAGTTATTGATGAAATTCTAAATACATTTTTGCACACTTATTCAAATGAACTGCATTAACAGAGCAATCGCACCAGAGATTGTTTCCATCTAACCAAACCTGCCAAGTGTGAACACACCTTTAGTCTCCAGTGCCAAATTTTTTTACAGAAGCCATGTTACTAGCATCTGTAAAACCGCATTCTTCCAACTTAAAAATATATCTAAACTATGACATATGCTCTCAATAAAAAATCCAGAACAGTTAGTTCATGCATTCATGACCTCAAGTCTAGATTACTGTAACGCTCTACTGGGTGGTTGTTCCTCCCCCTTGATAAATAAACTACAGCTCGTACAAAATGCAGCAGCTAGAGTTCTTACTAGAACTAGGAAGTATGGCCATATTAGCCCAGTTCTGTCATCACTGCATTGGCTTCCTGTTAAACATCGTATAGATTTTGAAATCTTGCTAATTACTTACAAAGCACTAAATGGTTTAGCTCCCCAGTACCTAAGCGAGCTCTTAATGCATTATAGTCCTTCACGTTTATTGCGATCTCAGAATTCAGGCCAGCTGATAATACCTAGAATATCAAAATCAACCGCAGGCGGTAGATCCTTCTCCTATTTGGCACCTAAACTCTGGAACAATCTTCCTAGCATTGTTCGGGATGCAGACACACTCTGTCAGTTTAAATCTAGACTAAAAACGTATCTCTTTAACCTGGCATACACATAACACATTATCAATTTATATTTTCAAATCCGTTAAAGGATTATTAGGCTGCATAAAATAGGTCAGCCGGAACCGGGAACACTTTCTATAACACAAGATGTACTCGTTACATCAGAAAAAGAATGGCATCTACGCTAATATTAGTCTTTCTGTTTATCCCGAGGTTTACCGTAGTCAACCGGATCCGGGCCGTATCCAGCTGAGACCAAGGACCAGCGCCATGACACAACCACAACGCAGCCCTGAAGTATCAGCAGAGATCGAGTCGACTAGATCATCCATTGTGAAGCCCTCATCGACACGACAGCCAGTAGCACAGTTCCTCAACAAACCGTCCATACCGGCGTGATGAATACGATCCTCAACTGGATGGAACTGAAATAAACACTTTGATTGTTGCGATCCTATCAGACTTATGATAGCAACCTGATTCGTAACAAAGCACTGTTCGCCAGAGGAGAACTGGCCCCCTGACTAAGCCTGGTTTCTCCCAAGGTTTTTTTTTTTCTCCATTTTAACACCTATTTGCCACTTGTTTGCCACCTGTTTGCCATCTGATGTCACCTGATGGAGTTTGGGTTCCTTGCCGCTGTCGCCTTTGCCTTGCTTAGTTGGGGACACTTGACATTTGACTTGACATTTGATATTCAACAGTCTTGACATTTAATCAACAGTGCTTCTGATCTGATTCTGAGCCTGCATTGACACTATTCTTTAAGAGCTGCTGTGCAGCCAAAATTATGTTCCAGTTATCAATGTAAAGCTGCTTTGACACAATCTGCATTGTAAAAAGCGCTATATAAATAAAGGTGACTTGACTTGACTTTGCAAAGGTAAAGAATCCTGAAACATGACCCCCACTTAATAAGAATCAGAAGCTGAAGTGTTGTGAAATACATGAAGACTGATTTTTTTTAAAGGCTTTACAGACAGATAGGTTGAGAGGGACTCTTGAAGGATCAGCACCACTTCCTCTTGTACTACTGTTTGAATAATCTTCCAGAATCAGCAGTAAGTTCTGGGAGTTCATTTTAAGTCCATCTCCTACCTTCTTGCTCATTGTTAGTAGCAGCTCAAACCATGACTCCCTTGCCACCGCTGCAGTTGTCTGACTTGAACTGGTGCTGGTACCTCAAGCATCACTCTTTAACCTATCTGCCCATAAACCTTTTTAAAAAAATATTCATCTAATTCATGGCACTTTAGCTTGTGATTCTTATTAAGTGGGGGTCATGTTTCAGGATTCCTTGCCTTAGCAAAGTCTCTGAGAAACTGAGACCTTACTTCTGAGGAACCCAGGAAGTTTGCAGTTCTGGAAAGTGGTGGCACTGGAGACTAAGAATTAAGGCAAATAATGAAGCGTGAAACACCAGAAACTCTTTTGCAGTTAACGTGCGTCTTTTATTCTTGACCTGTTTTTTTTTTTTTTTTACCATGGTAACCCAATGAGGACTTTGCTGTCCAATGGTCATGCCTTAATTTTGCAAATTCTATAGTATTCTATCCTTCTCATAGGCATTTCATAAGTTGACTTTTCAGTGTGAGTTAAATCTCTTTTTACCTATAGAAAAAATCTAAATATAAGGAGTTTTTCTCTTTAAGCCCTCATCAACAGTTACATATCACATAATCCCCCAGTTTCACAGACAAGGCTTAAGCTAGTCCTAGACTAAAATGCATGATTGAGCTGTTGTAACTGAAAGCAACTTGCACTGACATATCTTAAAATATGTCAGTGTCATTGTTTTGTCTCAAGATGCACACCAGTAATATGTTTTTCTAGTGAAAGTTTATAAAAGCTAATTAAATGCCTTTGAATTGAACTATGGTCTAATCCTGGCTTAGGCTAAGCCCTGTCTGTGAAACCGGGCCAATGATTGTATACAATCTTAACCCTCAGGTGCTCTTTGGTCATTTATGACCGAAAAACTTTCTGTTTTGAATTTTTAAAAATCGTTGCTTTATCGGAATGGTACGAAACTTGGTGACTTCTATGGCATTGGGACTGTGAACACACAAAAAAATTGAGGACATGATTTGAGCATGCTAAGTGGTCATAAAAAAAATAGTTACCCTCGTGTTCTTCGGTCATAAATGACCGACCATAGGAAATGAATGGGAAATTGACAAAAACACAAAAATTCAATGAATTTTTGTCTGTACAATCTACAAATCGACCACAATTCTGAAAAAAAGTACACAGCAGTAAAGGGGTGACACTCTAAAACATCAAGAGTGTGATTTAGACACACCCACTCACACACGAGCACACACACACACACACACACGCCCCCTATAAACCACTGTCTGTAACACAGAGAAAAGCTTTAATAATATGTGAAATCCATTCAATAATTCAGTAATAATGCAGGAAAAGCTCACAGCATTGAAGGAGTGACACTCTAAAACATCAAGAGTGGAATAAACACACCCATTCTCATACACACACACACAAACGCACACATGATACCCCTTTGGTACAATGTAAAATAATAAAAAAAATCTTCGTTTTGAATATTTAAAAAACTGTAGCTTCATCAAAATGGGTTGAAACTTAGTGACTTTTATGTCAATTGGCATGCGAACACAGAAAAACATTAAGGGCATGATTGGAAAAGTCTAAGTGGTCATAAAAACACTTTTTTTATGAATTTTGGTGTGTACAATCTACAAATCGGCCACAATTCTGAAAAAAAGTACACAGGAGTAAAGGGATGACACTCTAAAATATCAAGAGTGTTATATAGACACACCCACTCTCACACACACACAAAAACAAACACTTACAGGCTTGTTCGTTTGCATCGTTTTGAGAATTTTTTATTTTTTTTTGCACGTGGCATTGTTTTATGAATTCTTAAATCAAAAAATGGGTAACAAAATGGTTCTTTGCGTTCTCTTTCTAACACAATGTTTAGGTTTGACTGTAATGATACATCAAAAACTAACACTTTGATTCAATATTTCTTACAAAAATATATCTAAAACTTTATAAGAAATAGTCTTTGAGATTGTCTTAATATATATTTATATCCTCAACCTAAAAAAAGTAGGTAAATATGTCCAAAAACAACTAGGGAATTAACAAGCCTCTCCATAGAGGGCTATAGGAGCATCTAGTGGTTACACACATTATTGCATGTTAATGCTTTATACTGCCAACAGGGGGCGCTAAAAATTTTTTTTTAAAAATTCCTTTTAAAGGCCTAGACTCTATTTTACCCTGAAATACTGCATTAATTGAAAAATAGTGAAAAAATATTAGAAAATTTTTTTTTTGTATTATTTTCAATGGGAAAAATTGATCATAATTATTGCATAAATATTAATTAGTATCATGAAATTCTCTCAAAATGCAAAATAAAAAAGTAAAAATATTATTGAACAAAAATAAATTACATTGGTTTTGCTGAGGGAGAAAAAAAATAAATTTTAGGGCTCCGGTCACTTTAGACCGTGAAGAGCACTTGTGTGATTCACAAATGAGGAGCACCTGTACAATCATAATTATTAAGATTGATGTGGTTTTCAATTGGTAAAATGTGCTTGGAAAAAATATATGATCAGAATATCAACTTACCTAATTATTACGCATACACAGTATTTGTCACCACATATTTACACAGATGTTGCTTTCCCCTATTTTTAAAATACTATATGGTATTTTTCACATGTATCGTGGTCGATAATAAACACATGGTGCAAAATTTCCAACTAAAACGTCTTATTACAGAGAATATATGCAAGGAGAAATCCATACATTAACACTTAAATTACAGACGAGAACCCACAATGAAGTGAATAGAACAGGGAGTATAAATACACAGGGAAACATAATGAATAACAGCTGAACATAATCTGTAACCAAGGAGACTAAGGAAACAATCAAGACTAATGCTGCCTTCACGTCCTATCAGAAATAACTTCCCTCTTCTTAAATCATGACTACGAGCACATCGCATTAAAATTTTTACTTGAGAGGGACTAAGAAAACTATTTAAAAAAAAAAAAAAAATTCCAATAGCACGTGAAGACAGCATTAGTTGAACTAAAGCAAAAACTAAAGTTTAATCTTTTGATTGAGTAGCCTATTAAACATAGTTTTATACCTTTATTCACATAGTTTTACATACTGTCTTATGAACTTACATTGTTTGAAAATATTGATTTATGAAAAAACAGGTATGTTCGTAATTCTGAATATTTGAATTTTTGTGTAGGCTAGTCCAGTGGTTCCCAAACCTATCCTGGAGGACCCCCAGCCCTGTACATTTTGTATGTCTCCCTATTTCTAACACTGTGAAGCTTTGGGGGTGTTGATGGACTCGATCTACTCCATCTGTGTTTTGATCATTGTTCTGAATCCCATCTGGACATAGTCTTTGACAAAAATGCTATTTTCTCAGCTTTTTGTTTAAAATGTTGGCTTTTTTAAAAATGAAACTTACCCACTGTTACATGTGCCCTGGGTCCGTGTTCATCAACTTGGTCATATGGACTCCATTTCCCACAATCCCCCACCAAGGAACCAATCATGCACTCACACCTGTTTCCCATCAGTGACCCTTTATAAGCTGCACTCACACACACACTCATTGCTAAGCATTGTTTAGCCTTGTTTTCGACCTTGGCTGCGTTCCACTCCAGTTTTAGACACGCACTCGCGAACTTCCCTAAACACTTCCCCTCGGGGGAATCCCTGCCGCCATTTTGAAGTGCGTTCCACTTCGTGAAGTGGACGAGGGAAGTTTATATGGATAGACCCTCGCTCCCTCGATTTTAACCGAGGGAACGAGTCTACTTCATATGTACACTTCAGGCAGCTCCATAACCCACAATGCAACACGATTATGACGTCACCGCATATCGCGTTCAATTTACCCCACCACAAACAATTCTATGATAAATTAATAATTTTTTTAAACATTTAAAACACACATATATAGTCAAGTCAAGTCACCTTTATTTATATAGCGCTTTTTACAATGCAGATTGTGCGTGCGTCTCAATCAGCTCCCTAGTTCACTAGTCAGGGCACTGATCAGGGAGTCGGCCACATTCATTTAAATGGTATACTGATACACGACCTAGGAAGCTAGGGAGCTGTTTGAGACGCAGGGTGTGTCAAAGCAGCTTTACATTGATAACTGGTACATAATTTGGGCTGCACAGCAGCTCTTAAAGAATAGTGTCAATGCAGGCAGATCAGAAGCACTGTTGAATAAATGTCAAGAATACTGTTGAATATCAAATGTCAAGTGTTCCAACTATGCAAGCCAAAGGTGACAGCGACAAGGAACCCAAACTCCAACAGGTGACATCAGGTGGCAAACAAATGGCAAACAAGTGGCAAATAGGTGTTAAAATGGAGAAAAAAAAAAACCTTGGGAGAAACCAGGCTTAGTCAGGGGGCCAGTTCTCCTCTGGCGAACAGTGCTTTGTTACGAATCAGTTTGCTATCATAAATCTGATAGGATCGCAACAATCAAAGTATTTATTTCAGTTCCATCCAGTTGTGGATCGTATTCATCACGCCGTTATGGACGGTTTGTTGAGGAACTGTGCTACTGGCTGTCGTGTAGATGAAGCCTTCACAATGGATGATCTAGTTGACTCGATCTCTGCTGATACTTCAGGGCTGCGTTGTGGTCATGTCCAGTTGAGGATCGTATACATCACGCCGGTATGGATGGTTTGTTGAGGAACTGTGGCGCTGTCGTGTTGATGATGTCTTCACAATGGATGATCTAGTCGACTCGATCTACATATAGAATGCCGTATTAAACAATTTTGTAAGGGGAAAAAATATATAATAAATCAGCTCCATTGCAGATTCCAAGTGATCAAGGGCTTATGAATGAATGAATGAATGAGGCATTTATATAGCGCTTTCCTATGTACAGCTGTACACCCAAAGCGCTTTACAATCATATCAGGGGTCTCTCCTCATCCACCACCAGTGTGCAGCATCCACTTGGATGATCCGACGGCAGCCACAGTACAACGGCGCCAGTGCGCTCACCACACACCAGCTGTAGGTGAAGAGGAGAGAGAGTGAAAGAGCCAATTCAATGGATGGGGATTATTAGGAGGCCATGATTGGTAAGGGCCTATGGAGGGAATTTGGCCAGGACACCGGGGTTACACCATGTGCCATGGGATTTTTAATGACCACAGAGAGTCAGGACCTCGGTTTAATGTCTCATCCGAAGGACGGTGCTTTTTTACAGTACAGTGTCCCCGTCACTATACTGGGGTGTTAGGACCCACACAGACCACAGGGTGAGCACCCCCTGCTGGCCTCACTAACACCTCTTCCAGCAGCTACCTGGTTTTCCCAGGAGGTCTCCCATCCAGGCACTAACCAGGCTCAGCCCTGCTTAGCTTCAGTGGGCAACCAGTCTTGGGCTACAGGGTGATATGGCTGCTGGCTTAGGACGTTCCAGTTCAGCCCATTGCATAGGTTCTGCCAGAAGTGGGCACTCGTGCAACGTAAGCAATGATGTACATCCGAGTCAACGAGACTGAGGGAAGTTAGCGAGGGAAGGGCATAAAAAAAGCGAACTGGAACGCAGCCCTTGTCTCCGTGTTCCTTGTCTTGCCTGTGTTTTTGACCCTGGACTGCTTCTTTGTTTGATGATTGTTTGCTGCCTGCCTTGACCATAGCCTGTGTTTGGATTACTCTCTTGCCTTGCCTTCTTGTTACTGTTTGCTGGTGTTTGACCTACTGCCTGTATGACTAAGCTCTTATTATTAAGCCTGCACGTGGCTCTCCAACTCCGTTGTCCCGTCCCATACGTTACACCCACATTCAAGTGTTGATAGAAATGGATTCATGAAGCTAGAATAAAATGTTTTTAAAGAGCCCCTATTATGGATTTTTGAAAATGACCTTTCATGTAGTGTGTAACATAGCTCTAAGTGAATTAAAACATCCTGCAAAGTTTTAAATCTGAAAGTGCACCGTATATAAAGTTATTGTCTCTCAAAAGTAAGAGTCGACTGAGTCAATTAAACGAGTCGTTTGTAAAACGAATCCCAGGCCGTTTCGTTGTGACGTCACAACGTTACATTAGCATATTGCCCACCCACTTATTGCACATGCAGACGCCAGGGAAAAATTATTTTTTCAACAATACCATAGCAGTACAACCTTTTGTTGTGTTCCCGTCATTTTACTGACAACTGCTTGGGGAGTTTAACGCAGGATTCACAAAACACTTGCACTGTAAACCCGAATTAGTTGGGCTAACTCAAAAAATTTGAGGTAATCAGTTTTTTTTCCTCTGCATTTTTATTATTACAGTAGAGTGGAGCTCTGTGTATTGTAATAGGATGTTAAGATGCTAGTCTGCGCTAACTAGTTGAAGTATTCTCTCTGTAAACAGTAAACACCCATTGTAATGTCAAACAATGATATAGCCATTTTTCTTTGTTAATAGTTATGATGAAAAAGTCTGTACACATCTGGCCTAAATGTTTATCTTATGTTAGAGGTTTTCAACTTCGCTTGGCATTCTGATGCAGTTGCTACAGGTGCATCTACATAAAGTATAACAGTGACGCTGCTATCACGTCTTATAAATAACTAAGGTGAAACTTACCATATAGAAACGTCATACTCCAGTCGTGATTGCAAATCAGTTTCTGGTTGATCGACTACTTCAGACGTTTCATCGTCGGACTCAGGCTCGAATTGAAACGGTAAAATCGATGCTATCTTTTCTGTCCATACATTGTGTAGCAAATTAGCTCAAAATAAATATGAATAATTAATCATAACTAGTTATAATTAATTATTAATATTTGGATCAGTTAATAAAATTAACTTAATGTAATAAAATTAATATTACAATCAATGAACCTGTTGTCCAATGAACGCACAGTGTTAATTGTTTATTAATTCTAAGAAATGTTCATTTCCAGGTTATGGGAAATAACAATCTTATTGTAAAGTACTACTAAAAGCCTGTAGTCAGGATCGACATGAATAGGGACTCCAGTATATGAGCGCAAAACACGGACAACTTTACGTGTGACATGAACAAGACTTTATTAACACGCTAAACACTTAACTACTCTAACATTCACACACATACATACATACAGTTTACCAAGAGAGAGAGAGCTAAAGCAGAGTACAGGAAGCAAGAGGTTACAGCATTGTTTGACATTCAGCAGATCAACAGCCTTGAGCAAACCATCAGTTCAGTTTTAACAGGCCCTTCTTTAAAAGGGGTAAGGATACTCAATGTATCCGATGATGAGACTAAGTTTGATACTTGCATGTCTCTCCAAGTTGAATTAAAACTGTCCTGATGCAATTTGTGGAGGCTTCCGTTGAATCTTTGCTGATATTGTCTTGACGAAAGAGAACCAGTTGGATTCAGAGGATCTTTGGTGAATGGAAGTTTCTAGGCCGAAGCCTGGCACAAGCTTAGGGTTCCGTAGAAGCTTCTAGCTTCTACAGCATCATCTTAACATCAGCATTTGTCAGTAAAAGAGAAGAAGAAGAGCAGGAAGAGAAGAGAAATTTGATCTTGTGATCAGTGAATATAAGGGGTGAAGATGTCACACCCTCTTGAGGTGTCTGAGCCAATAAGGAGTTTCCCTTTCAGAGGGAAGTTTTACGAGTCTTTGTTCTGTAGCAAGATATTAGCATAAGACCCTGGATTGGATGAATGAGAGAATAACCTTCTAGATTCTTATAATACTAATATGTCACAGAGTTAGTAACATGTAACATAAATGACCAAATAGGAAATGAAAGTTGTAGTCCGTAGATACCAAACATGTTGCCAATGTGATCTCAGTTAACTATGAATTCCAGCTCTGGAATATATTAATACCCAAAATAGTTCAAAAGAGAAAATTAACACATAGAATAAAGCCTATAAAAGGAAAGTCATGAGATGGGAAACTTGGATACATGTTTATACATTTCCCAAGTGGTTATATAGAGAATACATAGGATTAAGAGAGTTTATTTGTCCTTCTCAGGAAGAAGGAGTCACAAGTCACTAACATTCTTTCTGATCATAAAAGTACCCTGTATCTGTAACAGGACACCTAGTTCTGTCAGTGTGTTAGCTACATTTGGGATGCTGGTTGCAGTTTTAGGGGGATAGGTTCACAGAACTTTAATAGTGGGAGTGAGTTTATGGGTAATTCATTAAATACAATGAATAATTGTGTGGCTGATTGATCCAGACGCTACAATTGCATACAATGTCTTGCGAACTGATAGCTGTCATTCAGTTATGGCATTGGGTGTGAGGTGCGTGCAGTAGACCAATCACATAGGAATGGGCCATCTGACCAATCAGAGCAGTGTAGGCTCAAGGAAAGGAGGGGTTTAGAGAGACTGATTCGTTGAACTGCTTCTAACGAATCGTTTACAAAACATTGAAAACTCAGGTGAAATTAAATGTATATTATGAGAAAACGAAAGTGTTTTTTTGACCTTGCATGCATGTAAACCTGTTGTAGGAGACTCCCAAAACAATATTATGAATCTTAAAAAAGGCATAATAGGGGCACTTTAAAATGGAAAGAGTTAAAGTACAGTTAAAGGTATAGTTCAAGTATAAACAATAATACCTAAATAGGAACATAGTAGTATACTTAAAGTGTGTGGTTATGTTCACTTAAAGAAAACTTACAAGTATACTTGCACTAAACTAGTAATTTACTGAATGTATACTTCAAAGTGTACTTTCATATACTAAAATATGTACTACTAGTATTAAAATAGTAACCTACTAGTATACTTATAAGTTCACTTGTAGTACAAATGCAGTACAAATGAGAAACGTAGCTGTGAACTAGTTATGCACTTAAAGTTTACTACTGTTACACTTATAGTACACTTAAACGTATACTTCAATTGGGCCAATTTAGTCCCAAGCAGTACTAAAATAGTACACATACAAGTTTAATACTAGTACATTGATACTAGTATACCTACTTCATAGTGTATACCTAAAAATATACTTGAACATTACTTAAGTATACTTCATAAAATTAACTTGAATTATACTTCTTTTCCGTAAATGTAGGTGTGTTTGACTTCACCAGGTGCTTTCTTTAGAATCGCTCTCATGGTATTTTGATGTCATATACACTGATCGGCCTGTGCAGCGCCGCTTCAAGTCAAACATCCCTATTGTCTTCAGATTACTAGAAAGCTACAGGCAGGTGAGTTTTTATCAGGGTTGGAGCTAAACTCTGCAGGAGAGTGGCTCTCCAGGACTGAAGTTGCCCATCCCTGCAATAATAAATACTAAAATGTATTGCTATAAGTTGTGTGCACTTAAGTTCCGAGGATATCACGTTCTTGGCTCATTTTGAGTCAAGACTCGTTAATTCAGTGAAATGTTAACTGGAGACTGTGACCGGATCATATAGAATCAGTGAGTTGTTGACTCAAGAATAGAAGCAATCGGATCGGTCCGATTCACAAATTAATCTTTCAGTGCGATTTCCGAACCGATTTACTAATCTTTCAGTGGTATTTGTGAGCTTGTTCACCAATCGAATCAGACAACGCTGTCACATCACGGAGCGGGTGACAATTTCTTCAGTTCAAAATAACGAGGAACAACGTGTTTTTATTACATGTAGTGGAGTAGAAAGTATGATATTATGAATGTTGTGAAGTAAAAGTAAAAGTTTCCCAAAATAAAAATACTTGGATAAAGTACAGATACTTGAAAATTGTACTTAAGTATAGTAACTTTGTTGCTGTCCACCACCTCAAATTCTAGATACTAGAGCATTAAAAAAGAGAGCAGTACATTTTACTTGTATGCTACATTATATTTCATACATTTTATACGGGCCATAAGAGATGCTTCATAAAAGTTTCCTTAATATATAGTCAAACATCTTGATCTGACAATCATCTAAAATGTATCCATTTTGTGTATCCAAATGTATCCAGTGCTTCTCCCATCAAAAATGCATTCTATAACTGATTATATCTACATTTAGAATGAGTTAATCTCCCTGAAAATCAGTATGGTCGTTTTCCAGGTAATACTTTATTTTAAGGTCTTTTAACTAGTTGCTTATTAGCCTATTACTAGCATATTGCATAGTTGCTTACATGCATATTACTAGAATGCTAGCTATTTATTAGTACTTATTAAGCACATATTAATGCCTTATTCTGCATGACCTTATTATACATTCTTAATCCTACCCAATACCTAAACTTAACTACCTTACTAACTAATAAGCAGTAAATTAGGAGTTTATTGAGGGAAAAGTCATTGTTAATAGTTTGTGTTCCCTATAATAAAGTGTTACCATTTTCCATTTAGTGATCAACTGACATTTCAACATTTTATTTGATATTCAAAAAGTTGCTTATACAGTAAAAGTTTTTTTATAAAGTTTAACTTTTCACACAGATTACAGTAACCAAGTAAAACATGCAAGAAGTATGTTTTTCATTCTGCGTAATTGGTTTTATTCTTTAAAACTGAGAAGTCTCAGCCTCATTTTAACATTGAATTTAAATGAGAATGTGTGAAACACAAAACAGTGAGAGATCAAGAGGTGGAGGCAAGACTTTCGGTGCCTTGGGTTTAAACAAGGAATGATCAGCCGCTGTAAGAGAGGAAGGAGACTTCCCTCTCTCCCCCACAGATGCTCAGTGCAGCCTGTGCCAAAAAAACTTCTAAAACAAAAAAGTCTTATTGAAGCCAGTCTCAAAATAATCCCACAACAGCGATTTACACATAACCTTTGATTAAACATGAAAATTTATGAAACTCTAGGTCATTGAGAATAAATGGGCCCCTGAGAGCAAAGCCAAAGTTTACCTCAGTACAGCTTTTTTTTCTTTTCTTTTTTTACATACAATAAAAGCCTGTCGACACAAATTCTTTATATGTGGGATTTTTTTTTTATATCAACATGGCTATTGGAAGGTAAAGAGAAAAATACTTTGTTGTAGAGAGACAGGACAGATGTAATGCGCCTCATTGTAATGAGCAGAGAATAACCTGGGGTCAGTTTAATGAGCAGAGAATAACCTGGGGTCAGTTTGTAGCTATCAGTCTTGTTTCTCTGGACCTCTGATGATTCTAACATCTGTACCTTTTTAAAATGGCATTCAGCTTGGGTTGGTAAAATCAGTGTTGCCAATTTAGTGATTTTGTCGCTAGATTTAGCTACTTCCCTGCCCCTTTTGAGACTTTTTTTCAAAAGCCTAGCAAGCGACAATGGTGTACCAGTAACACTGGTCCTGGAGTGCAGCTGTCGTGCACAGTTTAGCTACAACCCTGATCAAACACACTTGATCAAATGTAAAATACCCCATATCAGATAATAACTAAAATAATTTATAATCTGGTTTAACAACATATGATGTTTCATTAACAAAGTTCAGGAGGAGCACGTTCAAATGATCTATCCAATCAACTCGTCATCAGCAATTATCACATCTGATTCTACTTGCATCCTACCACAGCCAGGAATAAATGGGGAGTACTCTGGGTTTGGCCAAATACAGAGCTCGGAGCCCTCTCCTCGGACAGCAATACGCATACCATTTATTCTGACTTATTTGTTAGTGTGAACTCGTGAAATTCCTGCTAAATGTACCATTGTCTACTCTAACATGTCCATTGTCTTACAGTTTTTTTTATTCGCTTTGATACTATTTTTACAAGTAAGGTGTACATTTTCAAAACTCTTAGTACAAAACTCCAAACTGATCACACTTGTAACACAGCTAGTCATTCTTTCAAAACTTGATCTCATGCTTTCATTCTAGTTGTACATATTTTCATTCTACATAATCACTGTTTTAAATCACAAGATCATTGTGATATGTAATGAGAACATTTGGTTTAATCACTGAAACACAACAGTATGATCTTCTTTCAAATTAGTACTTTTAACAATCAGTTCATTCAATTGCAAACAATGCAATTGATACATGTTTCAAATCACCCTTGCTGCTGAAATAATTACACAGGCTACAGACGCCACATTAGAAAATTGCATTACCTAAATTACATAATAGAAATAAAATCCATAATGTTTGTAATAATATCTATTCAGTGTGTTATCAAAAGGTGTGAATTATGACACAGTAATGAGGTTTTGTGTAGAACAGAGTTTGCTGCCAATACAGTAAATGTTCTCACTGTACCATATGACTGAATCTATAACGTCTCAGGTTACGTATGTAACCATAGTTCCCTGAGAACAGGGAACGAGACTCTGCGCTGAATGCGCTTTGGGGAAACGCCCACGTGACCCGGTGTCTCGAAACCTCATACCAAAAACTCCAATCCTATTGGCCGGTAACAGTCATATGGCGCGACCCGGAAGTATAAAGGCGCGCCGACGGAAGCAGTCAGAATTTATCGTCTTTGAGGGACTGTCCCGCAGGCAGCCCCAAGCATGGCAGGGTAGCGCAGAGTCTCGTTCCCTGTTCTCAGGGAACTATGGTTACATACGTAACCTGAGACGTTCCCTTTCGAAAGGGAACTTCTACTCTGCGCTGAATGCGCTTTGGGGAACGATATACCCACGCCGCCATGCTTAGGGGAGTGCATGCCAAACTAGAATGGCTGAGACAAAGGCTCAAAACAGTTTGAAGGAACTGTAGCATCTCCCCCTTCGGGTTACACCTGACTGTCAGTGACAGCATTCCCTAAGGCCATCTAGCCCAAGCTGTACCTAAGAGAGGTCTTCCTGAGGGGGGAAGACCTAAAAAGGCCGCTAAGAGCTTCTGAGATCCACACTTCCGCAGACAGGGTGGTCTCTTCTAGGGAATGAGGGCAGGGCGCCCCAAAGGGACCCCGCCCAGCCACTAGAGGGGACAAAGTCACCCTCAATGCCACCAGGGAGGCTGACCTGGTCCTATCGTAAGACATGCTAGGTGTGAAGCCAACCCTGTCTAAACACAGAATCCCCAGACGCAGTCTCTACTAGAGGGAGCGGGTAGGAGTGACTGCAGTTTTTAGCGGCAGGAGCACCCCCACCCGTGCGTAGGGACGGGCATCCCGGAGAGCAGAACTCGGCTTGAGTGCTATGAACCCTCATATCGAGGGGAGTGTAATCCCGCTCATCTAGGATCTACTTAGTGCCTACTTAACGCACTAAGGAGGCTGTGCGCTAAAGCCTGACCCTTCAGGGAAGCACAAACCAGCCCACAGGCTGAAACCTAGTGGGAGGCTATTTTAGCCAACCACCATAATCAGCTTAGGGAGCTAAGCACTATTATGTACACAACCCAAAGGGAAGTACAAAGCTCGCCTAATCAAGTAGACCATGCAATGGGCAAACACTCATGGAGGCCAAATAAGGGCCTACAGCATGATGAATAAACCAACAGAATATCCAGAAGGTGGCCCAGGGAAGCCACCCCGAACATTTGTCTGTTCTGAAGCAAACAGAACACTTTGCCCGTTTGCACATACTACCCAACACGAGCCAACGAGCAGTGTACTCGGTAAAAGCACCTTTTTCTCTACCAACTAGAGGAGTACCACATACGCCAATACTTCGTCAAAGAAGGCCTCGAGAGGCCTGTTACCTTGACAAATGCATGGCATCAGCTCATGGCAGTGTTCCTAGGTACCAGAAGGGATACTAACCGACCCGAAGGAGGTTAAGTACCGTCCGGACCCGTGGCCAACGGCGTGTGAAGAGATCCTCGGATCAACTAACACATCAACATACACCATATGTTGAGAAAAAGGCGGCCAAAGGAGCCTAAGAACCTTTAGCATATGGGATAAGTCCATTGGCCTTTATTAGGAGCCTGAAAGATCCACCTCCTTTCTAGGTGGCTGGAGCTCAACTATCACTTGAGACCATAGTAAGAAACCAAACCTCAGTTAGGTTTACTACCGTCTACTGGGGGGCTAGCCACTCAGAGTAATAGCATTTCCAAGCTAACTCCTCAGCGTTAACACTCTAGCTGAACTCCAAATGTTACACCCGAGGCCGAGAAGGCGGCCTAACTTAGTGTACATGTGGCATCAACAGGTGGCTGCCAAAGGGTTTAGACCACCAAAGAGCAGTGTGCTAGTTTTCCTTAAAGAAAATACAGCACCAAACCAGACCCGACGTGGGCTGTTTGCTCTAAAGGTGGTCGCAGCTAGCCAATCAGAAAACTAAAAAGGAAGGCCTAAAGAAGGCCGACGATCTTAGCAACAGATGGCTCTGCTTTCTGTAGACAGTTCTCCAGACTGTGCCAATCAGTCAGCTGAAAAGGAAGGCCCCTCGGAGCCAACCAAACCAGAAACAGGAGGCCGTAGCCGGACTGGCAATATCTAAGCCACTGAGAGCAATGTAACAAGACTTCCTCAGAAGGGTTGTTTTACAACTTTTTCTGATGCAGAACAGGTCACGCGGCCTGTTTGCACAGAGCATGCTCCTAGGTGGTTAAATACAACTAAATATACTCTCACAGGCTGAACCAGACCAGTTAACCAAAAAGGAAGGCCTAACAAGGGCCAACGATTATATCAACAGGTGGCAGAGCAACTGAAAGGTATACTAGACTGTGCCAACAGGTGAACTGATAAAGAAGCTCCTCGGAGCCTTCCTACATCAGAGACCATAGGCCGCAGCCTAATTGGAACACTAACACATCCCACTGCGCCAGCATGGGTCCAGAAAGGAGGCCTAAGAGGGCCTACTCAATCAAGCCACACGCGGCAACAGTTCGTGATCCAAAGGCTACTAGGAGAACTGCTAACACACATTCCAGCAGGCAATGTCCAAGGCTGGCTGAAATAGGGCCAGCGTAATCACACGATCTGAAGGAGGCCTATAGGGCCTACATTCCAATACATGTGGCACAGCCTGTGGCAGTGTACATAATGTGAGCATAAACAGTTTAAAACCCAAGCATGCTAACCTAGCAAATGCTAACTAGAAGAGGCTATGTACATACAGGCCTATACTCTAGACAAAAGATTAGCCGAAGGAATAAAAGACAGGAACTAACATACACCAACTTTCCTCGGAAAGTGGTGCTGCTATCCTGAGTACGCAATCCAACAGGTGACGTGCTCAGAACACCAAAAAGCATTGATGGGGAGCATTAGGTCACCATCGTCTACATAGTGGTAGAAACACGCCAACTATAATAAGACAGGTGCCAACCTGTGGCAGCAAACTATGCTCACATACGAAAAAACATGTAGGGCAAGGATATGGAACTTAAAGCAACACCAAGGGCTTTAATATATGTCATTCACAAAGGGAATCATACTCCAAACAGATACTCATATCTGTACTAGGCCTAGAGGACGGACATTAAATAATTATAGTAATGTCTACTCAACTTGATTGATCTTACAACAAGTGGCCTAGAGGAGAGAATCCTCTCTTTATAGACAAAGTTCCAGCTTGAAGTGGGGCCTAGTAGAAAACTACACAACTTATCTGTCTCAACATGATAAGGGCCTAAACCACCTGAGATAACAGAACAGGAGGTCACAAAACAGTTACAACCTAACTGTCAACTCATCCCAAGCACCTACATACATAGGGGATAATGGGCATGCGGCCAACAACTCCCTCAGGAGGAGGCCGAAACCAGGAAATAACGTTATCAAATAACACTTCCTAGCTCTAGCCTAGCCACTAAGCTACGGGTACTTTACAAAACGGCAAATATTTACCTGTAATATTGCTAACAACCCATAGCCAAGCACAAGATGTCAGGCGGCCAATAAAGCCGCCGACATCATAGCAACTGAAGCAGAGAGAGCAACTCGAACTATATTCTTAAAACAATAGCTGAGAAGCTCAAATAAAACTGAACAGCGGCCATTTTGTGGCCCGCTCAGTCTATGTAAAACTACAGTTTGCCCATCAAACCCCTATAATTTTACATGTTCAGGAAAATATATCTCTAGGAACAGAAAAACAAGGTCAACTATAACAAAAGGCTGAGCCTTGCTTACCTTTCCCGTGGCAGTTGGACCCACGATACTCCTTCCTGACCGAAGTGGGAGGATAATCCAGGTTCCTTTGCCAAACGAACCCCTTAACTATCAAGCCAGACGGCGGGCCGTCAGAGAGAAACTCATCATGGGCCCATCCGTCCAAACTGACTGTTCAAGGGTGTCATCTGAACATGTTATTCTTCAAAAAGGCCCCCCCCCCGGGAAAGGCCAAGGAATAGAGGTGAGGGCTGATGTTTGATTTGCCCCCCCCCCCCAGAGAGGCGATTGACTACCGGCGGGGTTTGTTCTGACGCCGGTTGTCAATCACCTCCCTTAGATCTGGCTTCCTATTCCTCGTATCCCGCCGCTTCTGCGACTTACTCCGTGGTGGAGGAGGCGCTCGAGCGGCGACACTGGATCGCTGGGCCTGTTTCTGAGCCTCGGCTCGAGACGGTCCAGGGCCTCCCGGGTGTCTGGGCCCAGGATCGGATCTGAGCGGTATGCAATTCTTATATGCTGCTGAGCGCGCCCTCGCCTCTCTGAACTTTCCAACGACCGTCTCAACGGAACCGCCAAAAAGTTCAGAGGGCGAGACTGGGGCATCGAGGAGAAAGCCCTTTTCTTTCTCACCGATGTCTGCCATGTTCAACCACAGATGTCTCTCCGTGGCCACCATGGCCGCCATAGATCTACCGATCGAGGCGGCCGTCTGCTTGGTGGCCCGGAGAGCAAGATCTGTGGTGCGGCGCAGCTCCTCTACCGCATCAGGGGACAAACCCTGCCCCTGATCCAGATCCTTCAGCAGATCAGCCTGGTAAGCCTGCAACACCGCCATGGAGTGCAAAGCTGCACCAGCCTGACCTGCTGCAGCGTACGCCTTGCCATTCAAACGTGACGTCATTTTAAGGGGTTTGGATGGCAGGACCGGAGCTTTCAGTGACGGTGCTTTGCCAGTGACGAGATAGTTTGCAAACGTCTCGTCAATAGGCGGCATCGCCACATACCCATGCCGGCGTAATCCCTCCACATCAGCAAAGTTATTTCGCTGGTGTGTATGGATCCTCGCCGAAAACGGGTTCTTCCATGCCTTCTCGATCTCTACGTGAAGATCCGGAAGGAATGGAAGGCTCACCGGAGTTACAGGGTTATGACCGGAAAGAAACCGCTCGTCCAGCCTGCCGCGAGCAGTCTCTTCCCTCTCACGCTGCCAAGGCAGCTGCAGTCTGCCGGCAGCACGCTCCATAACCTCCAGTAACTCTGCGTACGCTGGACAGGGAGGTCTGGGGAAAGAAGCTGCTTCACTCGCTTCTTCCTCCATTGCCAGCGCCTGTTCTTGGGGGCTGGCAGCCAAAAGAACACTCGTTCCTGGATCTGACGATGTTTGAGATACACCATCGTCATCATTCAGGATCGCGTCCTCGCCAGCCGCCGCCTGAGTCTGAGAAACGGTTACACCCCTCTCAAACTCGGCGGCGAGCTCCATCTGTGAACCCCATGAGTGTAGTCTCCGCTCAGCCTCAGCACGAGCAGGACCAGATCCACCAGGTACAGATGTTGACGCCCCTTCTCCCGAGAAGAGGGCCAGGCGAGAACGGAGCGTTCTCAAAGGAAAACGCTCACAGTTGACACAGACAGCGCCCTCAAGCACTGTCCGTGCGTGTTCTTCCCCCAGACAATGAACACATAGGATGTGTGAATCATCCGGTGTCAAAAATCTTGGACACGGATCAGTACACTTCCTAAAGTTCTTACCTTTCTCAGCCATTTCAGATTGGAAACGAATTTCTTTAAACAAAGAAACAGAGTGAGGTTGACACATTACAGTCCCGAAAAGACGATGCATTCTGACTGCTTCCGTCGGCGCGCCTTTATACTTCCGGGTCGCGCCATATGACTGTTACCGGCCAATAGGATTGGAGTTTTTGGTATGAGGTTTCGAGACACCGGGTCACGTGGGCGTTTCCCCAAAGCGCATTCAGCGCAGAGTAGAAGTTCCCTTTCGAAAGGGAACTGATCTTATAGACATTACGTTGGTGTCATGTTTCCGCCCACTGCTGCTTCCTTCCACTCCCCACCAGAGTTCTCTGTTTCACCATTAAGACTTTTTCATTGCACACACGCAGTCACTTCACTCTGGACTACATTTCCCACATTCCTTCAGCTAGGCACTGATCACACACTCACACCTATTTCCCATCAGTGACACTTTATAAGCTGCACTCAAACACACAAACATGGCTGAGTATTGTTTAGCCTTTGTTCTTGTCTCCGTGTTCCTTGTCTTTGCCTAGCCTTGCCTGTGTTTTGACCCTGGACTGTTTCCTTGTTTGATGATTGTTTGCTGCCTGCCTTGACCTTAGCCTGTGTTTGGATTACTCTTTTGCCTTGCCTTTCCTGGATCTGTTTGCTGGTGTATGACCTACTGCCTGTACTACAACGCTCTTATTAATAAAGCCTGCACATGGATCTCCAACTCCGTTGTCCCGTCCCATCCGTTACAGTTGGTATATGTGGTTTACGGGGACTCTCCATAGACGTAATGGTTTTTATACTGTACAAACTGTATATTCTATCGCCTACACTAACCCTACCCCTAAATGTACCCATCACAGAAAACTTTCTGCATTTTTACATTTAAAAAATATAATTTCATATGATTTATAAGCTGTTTACCTCATGGGGACAAAAAAAAAAGTCCAAACAAGGTCTAAAATTACTGGTATTACCATCATTGTTGCGACATTTGGTTCACAATGCAGTGTTGCAGGACCACACACTTTGAAAATTGTGGTCATCATCTAAGTTAAATTGCTTATAATTTATTACATTTGATTATCCATATCGGAAATTGCAAATAATTTCTATAGAAACTATGCCTATAGAATCAATGTCTATAGAAATCTATAGGTGTACCAAATGATCCATTGATTAACCAAAAAGCTCAGTTAGATTAAATAATAGTGTAACGTCTGGATAAGATCCATCGTAGTCAACCAACTTTGGAATTTTCAGAATGCTTTTAGCCTCCTGAACTGTGCATGTAAATCATGAATTGGCTCGAGCCGGTCTAGGAGAGACTGGTACACTTTGGCATCTTTGTGGACCCGCTGAGGTTAAACAGAGAACCCCAGTCCCCAGCTCTGGGGACTTCAAAAGAATCAACCCCCTGTGGGTTAAGGACCACGTAACCCCAGGCCAGACCAGCCAAATCCCAATACACACCACACACACACAGAGACACACACAAACATGAATGAGGATTATATGTACAAAATATGACTATGCCTAAGTGTACCCGCCGTTGTACTTCAAATTGCACATATGTATCCCTAGTGTATAAGCTTAGCTATGACTGTAGGTGTGTAGTTCTTATTCTAAACGATAAAATCCGAGCATAAACTGTAACTCCCCTTATATGCCTTTGCCATCTGACAAGTTTGGTTTCTTTGTAAAGCTCTCTTTATGCCTTATTCAACAATGTATGTCACATTACTGTAAAATGCATTGTTCTATTTTTAATGGTACTTTGAAGAAAGTATACTCGGATCTGATTCTTTTATAAATTATGCAAATCGAGCCTCAAGACAAGACAAAGAAAAGTTTTGCCCGCCAACATTGCACCCGTACCATTGGCGTGTTGGCTTGTTTGTCCATAAAAGACAAGCACAAACAGTTTTGCTTTGTCTCTCGATTGTCCATCTCCCTCTCGTGCGCATCTCTCCCGGACGTCTCAGGCGACCGCGCTTCCATCACGCGCTACTCTTCATCGGGACGACCATTTTCTTGGCACGAGCTTTGCTTTTGTCAAGCCTTCGTCATCCTCCATCACCTAGGAGACGGACTCTCTCTTCTTCATTTTCCGGTTATCTTACGCTCAAGTTAAACCTTGCTTTGGAAAGCCCGCTGGAGAACGCCCTCCCGAAAAGGACCAATTGCTCCAAGCCAAGTGCGCTGAAACTCTACGAACTACAGCACACTGACTTAACTCATGCATATAACCTGTTAAAATTCATTTAAACTGATTTCTTTGCTGGCTCTCAAAGGTTAACTGTTTGTAATTTGCCAATCTTTGATCACCTCTCTTTTCCTGTCTTTACTTCTGCTTTTGAATATATGTATATATGTATATATGCATATTTAGATGTATAACCTATGTATTCGTAGTTTCATATATTAAATACATTATATTCATGCTCGATTGTTTCTGCTGCTCATTCAGAAAAACCAAGTCACTTCTACGTTTCGTTTCTGCAACACTGCTTTACGCTTTGATGCTATAATAGAAATTTATTCTCGTGGCCAGAGAAAGAAATTTCTTTCATAATAGTCTATGAGAAACTAATGGTTTGCTGGACAAACTAGGATAGTTTCTCTAAACAACTATTAAACTAGAACTAATCATATATGTAATTGATTATAATCCGTTGTAATTAATTCACAATATATGTGCATAATTCCCTCTTGGGTTGATATAGGTATCATAATTAATCATAAGGCTTTATGATTTATTATATTCATATATTTCACCCATGAATTGATTAAATACTTGTAATATCGCTAAAGATCGTTACAATAGACAAATGTATTAAACTGAATGAAAAGAGATGCAAATCAAAAGTTTGTTGGTAATAGCATTATGAAAGACAGTTACTGCGAATGACACTTATATAGATGAAAAACTTATTTTGTGTTGTCAAAAGGATACTTTCTGATTTTGCGTATTGTAGTAAAACAATTTAAAATATGCTGAAATGTTTGAAAAAAGTGCACTTTTGATGGTTTGTAGTGAGATTAGTACTAAGGGTTTTGAAAATGTACACCTTACTTGTGAAAATAGTACCAAAACTAATAAAAAAAAACTGTACCAGGACCACAGACACACACAAACTTTGAAAATTGTGGTTATCATCTAAAATAAATTGCTTATAACGTGAAAAGAATTCATTACATTTGGTTATCCATATCGTAAATTGCAAATATGTTCTATAAAACTATGCCTATAGAATCAATATCTATAGAAATCTATAGGTATACCAAATTATTAATGGATTAACCATTAAGTTCAGTTGGATTTAATAATAGACAAATGTATTAAACTGAACGAAAAGAGATGCAAATCAAAAGTTTGATAGTAATAGCATTATGAAAGGCAGTTACTGTGAATGAAACATTTATGTAGATGAAACACTTATTTTGTGTTGTGAAAATGATACTTTGTGATTTTGTGTATTGCACTAACACAATTGAAAACATGCTGAAATGTTTGAAAAAAGTGCACATATTGAAATATGCTCTATGAGTCTCACCTGATAATCACAGGGGAGAAGCATCATATTGAGCTGACAGCACTGTTCTCAGCTGAATGCTGTCAGCGCAGTTGTTGCTCTAGCAGTACAAGTAGCATTGGGGAATCCCCTTGCTGCAGGGAGAGTGAGACACACGGGATGTAGACTGGCGTGAGCTCATTTTGTCCCGTTCGCTCAGCCCTGCGGCTCTTGTCTCAGAGAGGGAGAGAGCGGTGGAGAACGAGGGGGAGGAGCGGTCCGCGAATGCAGCAAGGTGAGACTCGCGCTCTCAAAGAGAGAGCGTCTGTCTTTGATGAACGCGGCTTGGTGTGGGTGTGGCCTCGGCAAGCGACAAGCTCAGAAGTGAGTCTCGCCTGATAATCACAGGGGAGAAGCATCATATTAAAGGGTTAGTTCACCCAGAAATGAAATGTCTGTCATTAAGTACTTACTCTCATGTCGTCCCAAACCCATAAGACCTTCGTTTGTCTTTGGAACACAATTTAAGATATTTTTGATAAAATCCGAGGGTATCTGATCCACACGTAGGCAGCAACGACATTGCACCTTTTGAGGTCCAGAAAGGTACTAAAGACATCGTTAAAACTGGTGACGTGACTACAGTCGTTCAACCTTAATATTATGAAACAATGAGAATACTTTTTGTGCGCAAAAACAAAACAAAAATAACGACTTTATTCAACAAATTCATCTGTCCCCTGTCATACTGCTATGCTATTTTCACTGCAGAGTTTCTGTGTTTGTCTGAATGCAGGCTCACCAAGCCTGAAAGTCACAGGGGAGTAGCGTTATTCTCAGCTGCTGAGTTGCCAGCACTGCAGAACTGTCAGCGCCTTTCTCGTTCTCGCAGTGTGAGCATCTGGTCACTTGTGAGTGCAAGGTTGCCCTGCAGGAGCCGCATTGGCGGCATGACATTTGCAATAATGTCGCAGGAAATATGCTCTTTTACATATACACCGCCGGATGGCCACAGGGGAAAACCCTCAGTCAGCTTGCTTGCAGAGCGCTGCCAGCTTGCTTGCAGAGGGCCGCTGAGTCAGATTGCTTGCAGAGCCTCTAATAAACTGAAGGATTCTGACGAGATCTGGCATTTATGTGGCCAGCTGTAGGACGCGCATGAGGGAGAGACGCAGCAGTGCAGAGTACTACATTCAAGTAAATAAATAGGAGTGGGAATTCCACGCATTATGTGCCATGTGTGGGAGTTATTAACATTGTACAACATTGTACAACATTGCACAACTTCACACCAAATTTCAGCCCCCATAGATTTACAGAAAATGTAGTAAGCAGAAATCATATATTTACCTTAACTTGTTTCTTCAAACACTCTCTCCCTAGCCAATCATGTTGATGGATAAAAATTAGATTAAAAGAGCATGTAACGACCACAAACAGAGAGAAAAGAGTGTTGAAGAGACAAGAGAAAAGTTTAGAGACAACCATGCCTTTACATCTGACAAATGATGTTTTATTAACAAAATTCGGGAGGAGCAGGTGCAGATAATTAGACTAATTACCACAGGTGGAAGCATTCAGCTAATCAACCAACGGAGGTATATATATACTGCAGACTTACCTCTGTTCGATTGATAGTTTATCAGCATCCCTCCACCACCCCATCTCCTCACTTCTAAATTCTATCTCTCATAACCACATCCGGGGGGAGTACTCTGGGTTCGGGTCAAAATTCCGAGCTCGGAGCCCTCCTCCTGGACAGCACGCCAAATACGCATTACTTTTCTCTATCTAATTACATGTTTATGTGAACTCGTGAAACAGGCCATGACCATATGAATTTTGTTTTAGGGGAAAATGAATGCAACATTAAAATCTAAAAGCACAAGCACAGCATAGTCCCCAGAGTCACCAGTTGAAAAGTCATCTAGAAAACTTTGCAACTGTTGTTAGGACTATTTTCTCCCAAATCTTTGTGATGCACTACAGGTTGGAAATAGCACTAAAATTTACTAAAACTGTGGGATTCTGTCTTTTGAGCATGTAGCATGTGTTAACAAATCAGGTACTGTTTCAAGACATCGATTTTTCATAGTTAGGAGATGCGGAACAATTGCATCAAAAACTTTGTCTCCTCACTATGGAAATACAAGGGAATAACATCATTAGAGGAGCCCATCTAACCAGGGCTCAGATCTGGGTTTAAGTTGTATAGCCTTAATTAAGATGCTCACACAGATGGAATTAAGCCTAGATATGTAGGTGGGTGGTAGGTAGAAGTAATTATTCGAAACCAGCGAACATATTTAGTGACTTTAATCACTTTAGATACATAAGGAACAGATACATGTTCAGAGAATCCATTTTCAAACATTTCAAAGTCACGGGTAAATACAGTATAGAAGCTTAGGAAGATCTGTGTAATTTCAAATATGTTTTATTGGTTATTACTGTATTTTATACAGCTTAGACGTTTTCCTACTGTGAAAACGGGCAGCAACCCGAATAATTAAACAGTAAACTTACAAAATGTGGCCTACAGAGATGGTAACTCATTGGTGATTCAGTTTCAGTCTCATCTGAAAATAAGGCAGCAAAAGAAAAGTATAACTCTGTTTGGATGTGTTTGTGGTGGAATGGGGGGTAATGAGGAGAATATTGCTTTCTTATTAAAAAACTATTTCAGCAGCCATTTAAAAATAAATTGCCCAGAGGGAAATCTGTTTTATTTAGCAATGACAGACCTGGTGATTAGAACAGACCTGAACAAATGAAAAACAGAGTGAACAACACGCACACAATTTTCTATCTCAAACCAAGGGCATATGCAACCAGATGACCATTGTAGGGAAACACACACACCCTAGGAAGTAAAATTAGCTCAAATTAAATAATTAATTTATAGGGAATTATAAAGAGTTGTTAGTTTACGACCGAGCAACTGATTTGTCCAGCGTTCATTTGCTCGAGCCGTAATAAGCTCTTGTTGCGGATATAAATATCCACAATCGTGAAAACACTGATTAGAGCACGGTAATTTAAGATCGACAGTTTAAGACATAAAATTTTAGAAGCACATAATACAAGACACTTTCTTTTAAAAATCTACAAGAGACTTTATTTATTCTAACACAAACACACACACACACACAAACACACATTCATTCATATGCGTTGCAGTATGAAAGAAAACGAGAGAGAAAGAGTTTTAAGAGAGAGAAAGTGATATGATGAACATAATTCCTAGCAATGCACCTGAACGAACCATGAATCATTCATTTAAATGCACCAGTTCAGTTTTAATCTGGGGTACTTGCTTTAGTCGACTTTGAATGTGAATTTCCCTCGTCGGCGTGCAGAGAAGGGTTTTCCAAGTCGATGATTTGTCTCTTCAGGTCCAGATAGTGGTTAGGTCAAAACTAATCACGTTTGAGCTTGCTGAAAAATGGAAGGAAGTCTCTTTTTCATGGCTGAAGTTAAAGCTGAAGTGGCAGAAGTCGTTGGTTGAACTTTGCGGCAAAACTTAGAAACACAAGATATTCAGCGGAAAAGAAAATTTTGTAAAAGAGAAGAAAAGTGAGTGAAAGTTGGATGGCTTGAATGAGCTGCTTGTCTGTTCTTCTTGTTACTCCATGGTTACTAGTTGTTCTGCTTACTCTGGTCTCTGCTGACCGGTTCTTTCTTCTAGTTTCTTGTCTTGATTAGTCTTCTCTTGCAATATGACTATTTAAACTTAGTTGTTTGTCACACCTCAGAGGAGTTTTGGCCAATCAGATATCGTCCTGTTTCAAAAGGGCTTTTCTCTGCCCCCAATAAAACATAGGTGTTACTTCCCGTCTCTGCTTTAGCAGAGTGTCATTTTAACATAATTTCTATTAAATGGAATATGATACATTTTAAACAGATTTCATTCAAGTCAGGATTTAGAAAAGAGGAAAATAATTAAATCAAGTCCAAATAAGGCATACTTTCAGTCAGTCATTCAAGAGTTAACACATTTACATGGATTGTGGGTCTTCTAAAGCAAAACTGGTTACAGGTAGTACTTGTGGACACAATTTAAGATGTATGCAGTTAAAATATGTTTGATAAGTCCATTTAAAATTGTTTGGAACAATTTTGATGCAGTTTTAGTTGCAGAACAGTCTTCATTGGTTTTTCTGTAAAGTTTTAGTCCCTTATAGAAACAAACGGGGCCTGCATTGTTTTCTCTGTTTCTTTTTGATCTGGTGATCAAAGACTCTTTATCTTCTAGGTGACCATTTGCTGTCACAAATAGCTGAGTTTGTCACTTCTCCTTCTGCCAGGAGACATAGATGTCGTAAAAGTAATCAGCATTGGTTTTCTTTGTAGACGAGCTGGAGTCGGAACCTCGATTCTGAATTAGAATTATGTTTTGAAAGAATCATCTGAATGATTCATTTGTCTGGTTCGTCCACGGTTCCTACACCATTGTCTGTGTTTGGACACAATGGGATAGTGTGTGTTACACTGAGCCATATGGCCTGTCTGTAGGTCAAAGGGGTTACTGCCCACACCTTTAGGGTTAGTTATCCGAGCTGGCTGCATGCTGTTTGTGTCAATCATATTTACAATGGCTCACTCACTGGAGCATTTGGAGAAGTTTAAGCTATTAGTGTTCAGAGGTCAAAGTTCCAGGAATATGCAGGTGATCAGTAGGAGCTGAAATCGCACATTTCATGAAAGAATGGATGATTTTGTTCAACATAAAAGGTAATCCATACAGTAAATCTATCAGACTGCATTGAGTTTACCATTGAAATTTCAGCAAGTCAAAAGAGATTTGATATGTTATGTTTGATTTAAAATGCCTTTGATGTTCATACAGTCGCTGTTGAGAGAGAGAGAGACTTTCAACAACTTTAATTACAAAAAAATTAAAGAAACAGTCCTCAAAAAAAATAAAAAATTACTTAGCCATAAAAAAAAGAAGAAAAAAAAAGGAAAAGGTGTCACAGTTCCCTTGTCTCCCGGACTCCATTTCCCATGATCCTCGTCTCCACACCTGCACTCACTTCCCTCGTCATCTCCCCATCATCACTCATCACCTGCACCTGGACGTCATCATCAGCACTGCCTTTATAATGGACTCACTCCCTTCACTCCCTGTCTGTTCTTGATGTTGTTTAATCAGTGTTATGTTGTGTTATATTCCTGGATTACTAATAAAGCCTATCGTTTGTGGATTTCCGTACTCGCCTCATCTCTCCTACATACACGTTGTAACAGAAGAACGGACCAAACCGCTAGAGATCCACTAACAAGATGGGCTTATTCGCTGTCTCCCAGGCTCCTACTTCTCCCATGCCTCTCACGCCAGAGTCTGCCAGGAATCGCCTCATTGGGCTACTTCAGGACGACCGTTCGCTGGAGAGGTATGTGGAGGAGTTTGTCGAGTTGGCTTTTCTGACGAATTGGCCAGATGCCTGTTTAAACGCCATTTTTCTGGAGGGGCTGGACGAGAGCACAATCCGTTTTGATGAACCTGACGATTATGTTTCCTTACACGATACTATTAATCTAATTTTGTATTTAAATGGTTCTGAGTTTATTGTCGAAGAGGTTCCGGATGTTACGTGCATATCTCGTCCAGTTCCCCCAGAAACACGGGCGGCCTGGCCAGTTCGTCAATCTCCATCTTCCTCCACATACCCCTCCAGTGAACTTTTCCCCTGTGTCCTGCCGGATTCGCAACCCTCTGTTGGGTCCGGGCGGTCCAAGAGGAGGAAGAGGAAGAAGGCCAAACAGCCCAAGTCTCCTGAGTTTTCTACCTCCGTGCGACCCAAGTTTCCTGAGTTTTCTGCCTCCGTGCAACCCAAGCCTCCTGAGTTTCCTGCTTCTGAGCCTGCTCCAGTTCCAGTAGACCTTCTAATTGTGTATGAGGGTATGTCGTGGACCCCTTTTCCAGACCCCTCACCAGCCTTCAGTGTGCCCACTCCAGTAGCTCCAGCCGCCGCCGAGCCCGCTACATGCACCGCCGAGCCCGCTACATGCACCGCCGAGCCCGCTCCAGCCTGTCACGAGCCCGCGCCAGCCGGCTTGGGGGGGGCTATTACCCTTGGGTGGGGAGTATGTGGGCAGGGTTTCAGCGGCTCCTGACCCTCCATGGCCTGCCACGTCTCCTGACCCGCCATGGCGGCCCACGGCCCCTGACCCGCCTTGGCCGCCTGGACTCATGGATCCGCCCTGGAGACTTCCGTTCCTGTCCGCTCCTCTCCCTGCACCTGCATGAGGTCTCCAGGGCGCCCCTACCGGGAGGGGGAGGTACTGTCACAGTTCCCTTGTCTCCCGGACTCCATTTCCCATGATCCTCTTGTCTCCACACCTGCACTCACTTCCCTCGTCATCTCCCCATCATCACTCATCACCTGCACCTGGACGTCATCATCAGCACTGCCTTTATAATGGACTCACTCCCTATCCGTTCTTGATGTTGTTTAATCAGTGTTATGTTGTGTTATATTCCTGGATTACTAATAAAGCCTATCGTTTGTGGATTTCCGTACTCACCTCATCTCTCCTACATACACGTTGTAACAAAAGGTACATCATACACACACACACACACACACACAAGAAAACCCTTTGCATTCGTTAACCATACATGAATGCATACATTTGTAAATTGCCATTGCAGTCAACATCACAAATACAATTATTTATACCCAACTTAAATTTGAATTCCTCAATATTCTCATTCAGCTGATAATATTCAAATTCTATTCTTAATCGAAACTTCATCAAACCCACATAAATCAGTACCACATCTGTTTGTCCTGTACCACCTAGTTTGCTTTTACGAGACAGCCAAACAGCCAACTTTGCTTGTCCAAAAATAAAATTAATTAGATGATAAATCTCCCCCTTTTTTCATTTATATTTAGGTACATAAATAATTCAGGCATAAAAACTTCTCCTAATATCTGATATCACGCACTAAGAAGATCAAACAGAGGCATTCATCTACTACATTTAACAAACAGAAAAGACATTCCATCCCTACTAGTGGATCAAAATTTGCTCTATCTGTTTGTAGCTAAAGGACTACTTGCACAACTACTTCTGTGTTCTACTTATTACGGCTAGAGCGTTTCCGGTCAGCATTCAGCGCACTTATATACAGAGAGATTCTCATGAAAATTTAGATTATTACTTCATTTTAGGGCTGCCAAATGTTTTTTAAACAATTAATCATATTCTCTGCATTAACATTAATTATCTTCAACCTGCTAAAATGTTTATTAACCTATTTGGTAACACCTTATTTTAAGGGTCCAGAATAATGCATTAGTTAAAGCACCTGTGGTGAAAATCAAGTTTTTAAAGTTGTTTATGTCTATGTAGTGTTTTTAATATGCTTTAAGACAAACCATGTGCAAATTCATATGTCAGCACCATTGCTGAGTATTTTATGTTTGAAACTGCAGTAAACCAAAAACCCGCGGCTTGAAATCGTGGGTGTTTGTGACGTCACAGACTACCTTGTAACCAATCACAACAATGTGCCGGCAGGCTTTAGCATACCATTAACTATGACTGCTCTGAAGCAGGAAAGTCTCGAGAGAAACCAGGTTATCCGGGTATATTTTCTGCTCATATGAAAAATTGTCGATTTATCAATATAGCGAGTCTATTACGATGTTATGATGAACTATGCCTTTCTCCACTGACGTTCTGAGTTGTTCAATGCGTTTGTAAGGATACGGTTTGTTAGAAGGCAGCTGTCTGACTCTCAGATGAAGAACAGGAACATGGTTTGTGTAACATTAGCAACACATTATTAGCTGTTTGATAACGTAGTCAAGCAAAAGGCTAATTATATTAATTCATATTAATTAATGACAGAACCGTCGCAAGGGCTGTGCCAAGTGTACGAGCGCATAGGGGCTCGCGCCAAAGTAAAGTGACAGCCAACTTGAAGTAAAGCCAATAAAGTTCATTTTTTTGTCCTTTGAAATATTTTAATACTAAAAAACATAGCTAAAACAATATTGCTCTGAGCGTGTGACCGTGATTTATGTGCATATTCAGTCAGCGTGTCCTCACAAGCCAAGTTCGAAGAAAGCTTTATTCAGTCCATTATAAATTCAGATTTTGGCCGTCTCTGGAACGGATCAAACCATAGATATTAGCCTACCTGATAAGTTCAAGTAAATAACCCTGGAAATCTGTGCTCATTCAAGGATGTGCATTTATTTAATGTAAGGAGAAGGCACGGGCACCTGCAGGATTTTATTTTTTTTAAATCTGAAAAGTTGTCTGGCTATCACCAGACCAAGCTCAATTTAAAATTGAACATTGGTCTGGAGAGTCTGCTATGTATTTTCTACTGCACAAGAGGCGTGATCAACGAGCATTATTCACGCAATTGGATAGTCCTTCAACCAATCAGATCAACGATCCAGGTGATTTTTTTCTTTGCAGCGGGGCTAGCTGGTAAATTAGGCTTTTACCAAAGCTGGTCGGTAGTAAGGCAAACACATCCTTCTTTTTTATGAATTGTTCCAGGGCAAGTCTCTGTTCCATTTTCAAAGAAAACTTGCCTTTGAAATCTTTTAAAACAGCATGCGCTTCGGTGGCCGCCATGTTCAATGTAAACAAAAAGCTGCTTGCCGTCGCTTCGTCATCGTGTTATACCCGCCAATAGCGAGCAAGGTGGATAAGCCAGTCTGTGATTGGTTCCCGCAAAATTGTAACAGAAGCAGTAGAAATTAATGTGCAGGTTTCCAGTCGCCGGCAGATCAGGCAGGGTTTACCCAGTCTATCTGAAAAGTCCTAAAAGCAACGAAATTGTCAAACATCAATTTAGCGCATGTTCACAGAGGAAAACGGCTGCTTGATCTCTCGATACTGTCTGTTTTACTGAGAAATCGCTTCAGGTGATTCAGTGAGGGTCCAAACGTTTTGCAAAGGCGTTTTACCAATTCATAATTTAAAACACAATTTAAGCGTCAGAAAATATTCAGTTCAGTTGGAGAGCTGTTAAACTGAATATACGAAGCGAAGCAAGCTTTTTTCTTAAATATCCAACACAAACAAATTGCTCCTCAGTTGTCACTACAGCAACAGTAGACTCTCCGAGCTTCCGTGAGCGAGTGGAGGCGGGGCTAATTTGCATATTCATTGATCCGTGTATATTAAATGAGGCTAGGGTGTAGAGTTATATTTAAGCTATTTTAAGGTATGAAGAAATTTTTTTCACTTTAATTTTTTTTTAAATATGTCATTTTGGTGATCAAAGATGAGTTTTAAGGGAAAAAATTATTTACTACAGGGGGACTTTAAGCATTAATTAATGATGAACTTGATCACAATTAAGCATTAGTTAAGAATGAACACACTAGTAATTAATGATTAACTTTACATTGTAAGGGTCAGAATTATGCATTAGTTAAGCATAAATAAACTAGTAATTAGGGATTTACTTGTTCACAACTATGCATTAGTTAAGCATGGACACAATAGTAATTAATGATTAACTTAACATATAGTAGGGCATATTAGCCATTATTTACAAATTATTAAACATTTGAAAGATACACATTAATGCTATAAACAAAAATAACCTATTAATTAATGATTAACTGAATGTACAGTAAACGCTTTTTAGTCATTATCTACAACTTATTAAACCATATATTATTTTTGTGTAGTGATGTAATTATATTTCTGTGCCATTCTATTAAGTTAACCGAACAATAAACTAGTAGTTATGTTTAATTATTGCTGGTTTTCAGTTATAAAATGCTAAAATAGTATAATAAAGACAATTTGACCCCCAAAGTAAAAGGTATATCCACATTAATTATGGCACTTATTGAGTGAGAGTTTATTGAGCAGAATAAGCCAATAATTAAGGCTAAACTGCCACTAATACAGTACTAATAAAGGCAATTTGTCCCCCTATTCTAAAGTGAAAGCTAAATCCTCATTAGTTAAATCCTCAAAAATAATATATGGTTTAAGTTGTAGATAATGACTAAAAGGCATTTACTGTACAATCAGTTAATCATTAATTAACAGATTATTTTTGTCTATTTATACCACAAATGTGTATCTTTCAAATGTTTAATAATTTGTTAATAATGGCTAATATGCCCTACTATATGTTAAGTTAATCATTAATTACTATTGTGTCCATGCTTAACTAATGCATAATTGTGAACAAGTTATTTAATTCATTCTTAACTAATGCATTATTCTGGACCTTGATTTTAGTAATGTTAATAAACATTAACTAGAAATTAACATTAACTAAGATTAATAAATGGTATTTTAAATGCTAATAAATGCTATAGTAAAAGTATTTTTCATTGTCAGTTTGGTAAAAATGAAATAACATGTTAACTAATGAAGCCTTAGGTCACTAAGTGTTACTGAACAATAAAAATAATCAGAAAATGTTCAATCATTATAGGGCATGTTGTAGTCCATATTAAAATATAAAAATGTTTAAGTTTGAAAATAAATAACTTATTAAGTCTTTGAGTATTGAGAATTTGGTGCTGTGATTAACAACATTGCGAATACAAAAAAAAATGTAATGGCTGTTTGAAGCATTTTAAATACTGTAGTAGTGCAGCTGCTTTTTGGTTTCCAGGGTAACCGCTGCTTTTCCACTGTTCCATCAGCGCCCTCTGCTGTCAGAGAGTAAAAGAGCACTTTCATTCAGCGCATCTCCTTCACACCAAGTCAGGAAGCAGACAGACTGGCTAAACCGACCGTCTGCTAGCTGCCTCACGTTACAGAAGTCAGATAATTCCCAACACATAGAAACTCTTACACCTAGATATTATCACATAGAGACTGTGTCTGTACCCCGTATTAGTAAAAACAAAAAACTTCCAAACCCATTTAATGGTAAAAATTTTATTGATGTTCAACAAATAAAAAATAGAGATAATAATGATAAACAAATGATAAAGCTTGGGTTGTTAAATATTAGATCCCTTTCTTCAAAATCACTTATTGTAAATGATATTATCACAGACAATAATCTAGATGTACTGTGTTTGACAGAAACTTGGCTAAAACCGTACGATTACATTACTTTAAATGAGTCTAGCCCTCAAGGTTATGATTATCGACAAAATCCTCGTGAGAAAGGCAAAGGGGGAGGTGTTGCTGTAATTTATAGTAATATTTACAGTATTAGTCAAAAGTCTTTCAATTCCTTCAAAGTGATGGTACTTTACGTAACATTATGTAAGTTGACATTTGTGCTGGATACTGTATACAGGCCACCAGGACACCATACAGACTTTATCAAAGAATTTGCTGATTTTCTATCAGAGTTAGTACTAGCTGCAGATAAAGTCCTTGTTGTTGGTGATTTTAATATCCATGTAGATAATAAAAAAGACTCATTAGGATTGGCATGTGCAGACATTCTAAACTCTATTGGTGTTAGACAACACGTGTCAGGGCCCACCCATTGTCGTAATCATACTTTAGATCTAATATTGTCACATGGAATCGATATTGATGCTGTTGAAATTCTGCAGCAGAGTGACGACATCTCAGATCATTATCTAGTCTCGTGTATATTACATTTAGTCAAGGCGGCTAAACTGCCTCCCTGCCATAAATATGGTAGAACCATCACTTCTACCACTAAAAATCACTTTATAAATAATCTTCCTGATCAGTTTCATCGCCTTAGCATATCAGACAGCTTAGAAGACCTCGATGTTGCAACAGAAACTATTGCCTCTGTCTTTTCCAGCACATTAGACTCAGTTGCTCCTTTGCATTTAAAAAAGATTAAGGAAATTAAAGGTGCTATAGAGGATGTTTTGTTTTATACATTTTTGCAATATTACTTGAAACTGTCTTTACTAACTGATAAAAGGCTATTTATTAGGTGCACTGAAAGGAATAATATTAATATATATCATCTGTGCACGAGGTAGGGACTTAAAAACATCAGCCAATCATTTATGTGATCATCACATAAACGATTGGCCCTCTGGCTTGTCAATCACTGCCATTACGTTCCTTGTGAGAGACGTGCTCGGATTGGCCCTCTGACAGAGGGCCAATCATTTATGTGATGATCACATAAATGATTGGCTGATGATCACATAAATGATTGGCTGATGTTTTTAAGGCCCTACCTTGTGCACAGATGATGTATATTAATATTATTCCTTTCAGTGCACCTAATAAATAGTCTTTTATCAGTTAGTAAAGACAGTTTCAAGTAATATTGCAAAAATGTATAAAACAAAACATCCTCTATAGCACCTTTAATCCAATGCCATGGTACAATGAGCACACTCGGGCCCTAAAGGTAGCAGCCAGAAAAATGGAGCGCAGCTGGAAGAAAACAAAACTAGAAGTATTTCGCATTTCGTGGAGAGAGAGAATGATTGAGTACAAAAAGGCCTTAAAAACTGCTAGATCTGCCTATTTTTCAAAACTTTTAGAAGAAAATAAACACAACCCTAGGTATTTATTTGATACAGTGGTTAAATTAACAAGAAATAAAGCTTCAACTTCTGATGTTTCCAAAGAGTACAGCAGTAATGACTTTATGAACTTCTTTACTTGCAAGATTGATAATATTAGAGAAAAAATTATAACCATGCAACTGTCTACTACAGTATCGCGTCAGACAGCACATTGTAGTGTCCCTGAGGAAAAATTCAATTCATTTACTGCTTTAGGAGAGGAGGAATTGTCTAAACTTGTTAAATCATTAAAATCAACAACATGTATGTTAGACCCTATACCGACTAAGCTATTGAAAGAGATGCTTCCAGAGGTCATAGATCCTCTTCTTAATATCGTCAATTCATCTTTATCACTAGGATAGTACCAAAAACTTTTAAGCTGGCTATTATTAAACCTCTTATTAAAAAACCACAACTTGATCCTAGAGAATTTGTCAATTAAAGGCTGATCTCAAATCTCACTTTTCTGTCAAAAATACTAGAAAAGGCAGTATAATCACAACTATGTTCCTTTTTAGAAAGAAATAGTATCTGTGAGGATTTCCAGTCAGGATTTAGACCATACCATAGTACTGAGACTGCTCTCATTAGAGTTACTAATGATTTGCTCTTATAATCAGATCGTGGTTGTATCTCTCTATTAGTGTTACTGGATCTTAGTGCTGCATTTGACACAATTGATCACAATATTCTTTTAAATAGACTCGAAAATTATGTTGGCATCAGTGGAATTGCATTGTCATGGTTCAAATCATACTTATCTGACGTTATCAGTTTGTAGTAGTAAACGAAGAGATGTCATATCGATCACAAGTTCAATATGGAGTACCGCAAGGCTCAGTACTAGGACCGTTGCTTTTCACTCTGTACATGCTACCCTTGGGAGATATCATTAGGAAGCATGGCGTTAGTTTTCATTGTAACGCTGATGATACTCAGCTCTATATTTCTTCGCGCCCTGACGAAACTTACCAATTCACAAAATTAACGGAATGCATAGCTGATATAAAAAATTGGATGACCAGTAATTTCCTACTACTAAATTCAGAAAAAACTGAGATTCAAATTTTTGGACCAAAAACTTCCTCACGTAATAACCTAGAATACTGTCTAACACTTGATGGCTGCTCTGTTAAGTCTTCGTCGTCAGTTAGGAACCTGGGTGTGCTCTTTGATACCAATCTTTCATTTGAAGGCCATGTTACTAGCATCTGTAAAACCGCATTCTTCCATCTTAAAAATATATCTAAACTACGACATATGCCCTCAATGAAAAATGCAGAACAGTTAGTTCATGCGTTCATGACCTCAAGGCTAGATTACTGTAACGCTTTACTGGGTGGTTGTTCTGCTCACCTGATAAATAAACTACAGCTCGTACAAAATGCAGCAGCTAGAGTTCTTACTAGAACTAGGAAGTATGATCATATTAGCCCAGTTCTGTCAACACTGCATTGGCTTCCTGTTAAACATCGTATAGATTTTAAAATCTTGCTAATTACTTACAAAGCACTAAATGGTTTAGCACCCCAGTACCTGAGCGAGTTTTTAAAGCATTATAGTCCTTCACGTCTATTGCGATTTTAGAATTCAGGCCAGCTGATAATACCTAGAATATCAAAATCAACCGCACGCGGTAGATCATTCTCCTATTTGGCACCTAAACTCTGGAACAATCTTCCTAGCATTGTTCGGGAAGCAGACACACTCTATCAGTTTAAATCTAGACTAAAAACGCATCTCTTTAACCTGGCATACACATAACACATTATCAATTTGTATTTTCAAATCCGTTAAAGGATTATTAGGCTGCATAAATTAGGTCAGCCGGAACCGGGAACACTTCCTATAACACCAGATGTACTCGTTAAAATAGTCTTTTATCAGTTAGTAAAGACAGTTTCAAGTAATATTGCAAAAATGTATAAAACAAAACATCCTCTATAGCACCTTTAATCCAATGCCATGGTACAATGAGCACACTCGGGCCCTAAAGGTAGCAGCCAGAAAAATGGAGCGCAGCTGGAAGAAAACAAAACTAGAAGTATTTCGCATTTCGTGGAGAGAGAGAATGATTGAGTACAAAAAGGCCTTAAAAACTGCTAGATCTGCCTATTTTTCAAAACTTTTAGAAGAAAATAAACACAACCCTAGGTATTTATTTGATACAGTGGTTAAATTAACAAGAAATAAAGCTTCAACTTCTGATGTTTCCAAAGAGCACAGCAGTAATGACTTTATGAACTTCTTTACTTGCAAGATTGATAATATTAGAAAAATAATTATAACCATGCAACCGTCTACTACAGTATCGCGTCAGACAGCACATTGTAGTGTCCCTGAGGAAAAATTCAATTCATTTACTGCTTTAGGAGAGGAGGAATTGTCTAAACTTGTTAAATCATTAAAATCAACAACATGTATGTTAGACCCAATACCGACTAAGCTATTGAAAGAGATGCTTCCAGAGGTCATAAATCCTCTTCTTAATATCGTCAATTCATCTTTATCACTAGGATACGTACCAAAAACTTTTAAGCTGGCTATTATTAAACCCCTTATTAAAAAAAAAAGTTTAAAAAAAAAGTGAAGTGACATGTGGCCAAGTATGGTGACCATACTCGGAATTTGTGCTCTGCATTTAACCCATCCAAGTGCGCACACACACAGCAGTGAACACACACACCGTGAACACACACCCGGAGCAGTGGGCAGCCATTGCTGCGGTGCCCGGGGAGCAGTTGGGGGTACAGTGCCTTGCTCAAGGGTCTCACCTCAGTCATGGTATTGAGGGTGGGGAGAGCGCTGGACATTCACTCCCCTCACCGACAATCCCTGCCGGACCTGAGACTCGAACCCATGACCTTTGGGTTACAAGTCCGACTCTCTATCCATTAGGCCACGACTGCCCCCACAACTTGATCCTAGAGAATTAGTCAATTACAGGCCGATCTCAAATCTCACTTTTCTGTCAAAAATACTAGAAAAGGCAGTATCATCACAACTATGTTCCTTTTGAGAAAGAAATAGTATCTGTGGGGATTTCCAGTCAGGATTTAGACCGTACCATTAGCCTGACGTGGTCATACTCAATTCTAGTTCGAATATGAGTCTGATACTGCTCCATTGGGCTTTGATTATGGGGGCGTATTTCAACCGATCCAGGAAAGACCTCAATTGGATAGACCTACAACCAATCAGAGCTACAGAGTAAGTGACGTGTGTTGAGCGACGCATAGTTGTCAACAGAACTCAACTGCACACAAATTGAGTATGACCACGTCAGGTTAGCAAAGACATCTTTCCCACCGACAAATGCCTTGATGGCGGTTCTCTGTTCCTCTTTTAAAATTAATGCGCTGTCGATGTCGTCTATAACGGACGCGATGGCGGAATCTACACATCTCAGTTCTTCAGGTTCTTCAACACCAGCCATCATTGTTGTAAACTAATTCAACCCAAGCGCTCTTTGATGACGTGGCTGATTAAGTTTCTGGTGATAATCTGTCAATCATCGCCCTGACAATGTGATTGGTCTGAACAGTTTCTGTTCGGGCATAATTACTCCTCTACGGATCGAGTCCAGACCGAACCCCCCGACCTCAAAATGTTGTGGGCGGGGCTAAGTTCGACTGGCATCCAGGCTACCGTACCATAGTACTGAGACTGCTCTCATTAGAGTTACTAATGATTTGCTCTTATCATCAGATCGTGGTTGTATCTCTCTATTAGTGTTACTGGATCTTAGTGCTGCATTTGACACAATTGATCACAATATTCTTTTAAATGGACTCGAAAATTATGTTGGCATTAGTGGAATTGCATTGTCATGGTTCAAATCATACTTATCTGACCGTTATCAGTTTGTAGTAGTAAACGAAGAGATGTCATATCGATCACAAGTTCAATATGGAGTACCGCAAGGCTCAGTACTAGGACCGTTGCTTTTCACTCTGTACATGCTACCCTTGGGAGATATCATTAGGAAGCATGGCGTTAGTTTTCACTGTTACGCTGATGATACTCAGCTCTATATCTCTTCGCGCCCTGACGAAACTTACCAATTCGCTAAATTAACAGAATGTATAGCTGATATAAAAAACTGGATGACCAGTAATTTCCTACTACTAAATTCAGAAAAAACAGAGATTCTAATTTTTGGACCGAAAACTTCTTCACGCAATAACCTAGAATACTGTCTAACACTTGATGGCTGCTCTGTTAAGTCTTCGTCGTCAGTTAGGAACCTGGGTGTGCTCTTTGATACCAATCTTTCATTTGAAGGCCATGTTACTAGCATCTGTAAAACCGCATTCTTCCATCTTAAAAATATATCTAAACTACGACATATGCTCTCAATGAAAAATGCAGAACAGTTAGTTCATGCGTTCATGACCTCAAGGCTAGATTACTGTAACGCTCTACTGGGTGGTTGTTCCTCCCGCTTGATAAATAAACTACAGCTCGTACAAAATGCAGCAGCTAGAGTTCTTACTAGAACTAGGAAGTATGACCATATTAGCCCAGTTCTGTCAACACTGCATTGACTTCCTGTTAAACATCGTATAGATTTTAAAATCTTGCTAATTACTTACAAAGCACTAAATGGTTTAGCTCCCCAGTACCTGAGCGAGTTTTTAAAGCATTATAGTCCTTCACGTCTATTGCGATTTTAGAATTCAGGCCAGCTGATAATACCTAGAATATCAAAATCAACCGCAGCCGGTAGATCATTCTCCTATTTGGCACCTAAACTCTGGAACAATCTTCCTAGCATTGTTCGGGAAGCAGACACACTCTATCAGTTTAAATCTAGACTAAAAACGCATCTCTTTAACCTGGCATACACATAACACATTATCAATTTGTATTTTCAAATCCGTTAAAGGATTATTAGGCTGCATAAATTAGGTCAGCCGGAACCGGGAACACTTCCTATAACACCAGATGTACTCGTTACATCAGAAGAAGAATGGCATCTACGCTAATATTAGTCTTTCTGTTTATCCCGAGGTTTACCGTTGTCAACCGGATCCGGGCAGTATCCAGGTGAGACCAAGGACCGGCGCCTTGACTCGACCACAGCCCTGAAGTATCAGCAGAGATTGAGTCAAGTAGATCATTCATTGTGAAGGCCTCATCAACACGACAACCAGTGGCACAGTTCCTCAACAACCGTCCATACCGGCGTGATGAATACGATCCTCAACTGGATGGAACTGAAATAAATACTTTGAATGTTGCGATCCTATCGGACTTATGATTGCAACCTGAATCGTAATAAAGCACTGTTCGGCAGAGGAGAACTGGCCCCCCGACTAAGCCTGGTTTCTCCCAAGGTTTTTTTTTCTCCATTTTAACAGCTATTTGCCACTTGTTTACCACCTGATGTCACCTGTTGGAGTTTGGGTTCCATGCCGCTGTTGCCTTTGGCTTGCTTAGTTGGGGACACTTGACATTTGACTTGACATTTGATAATCAACAGTGCTTTGGCCTGCCTGCATTGACACTATTTTTTAAGAGCTGCTGTGCAGACAAATTATGTACCAGTTATCAATGTAAAGCTGCTTTGACACAATCTACATTGTAAAAAGTGCTATATAAATAAAGGTGATTTGACTTGACTTGACTCGTTCCACCATGTGCTTCTCATGCACGTTGGGCTTGTACATCAGTGTCTGTGCCTCTTTGACGCCTCATACAGCGGTGTTGTGCATTTTATATGGTTGATAGGTAAAGGATTCTTAAAATGTTGTATAATAATTAGTAATAAATAATTATTCACGGTATTTTGAGGTGCCCACGGTAGCAATATTGTGCATATTCATTATCGTGATATATCATATTACCGAATATCGGCACATGTCTAGTGTATATTAGATATGTGTATTAAAGTGACAGATAATGACTGTGGACACACATCTGTGTTCAGACACCTTATAAAAGTGAATTTTGTATTTTGCATAATAGGTCCCCTTTAAGGTTTATCTCATTTTAAGAAGAGATTTGAATCATGACTTTCAATGTACAGTATGTTTATGAAACTGTACATCAACTAATCCTTATTGTTGTACACATGGTCTTCTGAGCAATTAATGTGTAAAATGTCTACTGATGGATCACAACTGTTGTTCCTCTTTTTAAATTTTACTCTTCAGCAACATTGTCATTGCAACAGATGCTTTGGAGATAATGAGAGGTGTCTTACAACATATCCTAACCAAATGCATCAAAATAAAGTGGCAAACAACATGACATTCTGTCAATAACTTGCCCTGCGTCCAAATATGCAGACTTCCTGCTACACTTTATGCAAAAACAGATTCTCATTATTTATAATGCAGCAGGCAAACAATACATGGATGATCTACTGCATCTGCTGGAATTCTGAAGTGTGCAGCCTGTGGACACTTTGCTATCCCATGAGACCCTGGCAGCTAAGGAGCCGTCAGATTAAAAAAGTTATGAAAAAAATAATAAATAAACAACGAATAGGGAGGCCGGTTGAAGTGTAAATACAGGTAATAAAAGAATTAATGGAATTAACTGTATTCAGCACATATTTGGGAAGTACAGGGTCTGGTCACATGCTATGGTTTCTATTACTGACTATTATTGTAAGTATCCATACACACACAGTCATCCATTAATAAAAATAATATGCCCACGCAAGCACCTGACATGACAACTGTTTCTGAGCTAAAGCCTGAGAATGTGGCCTAAGAAATCTCATATGCTAAAGCCAACAGTCATCTATTTCAAAGCATAGTAAACAAGGCTCCAGTGTCCCCCAAAGATATCTGAGAGCAGTGACCTCTGCCCTCTACAATTACTCCCAGATCATCTCCAGCACTTTCATCTGCTGTCATCCCTTTGACATCCTTGCTTCTTTCATGCATTATTCGCTGTCTGAGCTCTTCAAGCTTATGTCTTATGTTGCTTTCTAAAGGCAGGAACACACCAAGCCGACGGTCGGCTGTCGGGTAGTTTTTGTTCGTCGGCCGACTAAGTTTTCTCAGTGTGTTCCGCACCGTCGGCTGAAGTTGGCCCTCGTCGCCTTTTTTTCGGCCGATTCGAAATGTTTAATGCTCGTCGGTCCGTCGGGCCATCTGATCATAATGATTAGCTGTTCAGCTACTGCCACCTGCTGGTTCGGAAAGGCATTTCATCTCACGCAGGCTCAGAACGGACGTGCTACTTGGCCGTCCCCGCAGTCTGCTTTCATCGCCACTAGTTCGTCAGAGTCGGCTTGGTGTGTTCCTGCCTTAAAAGAACAGTTTTTAATCTTGTAACATTCCCATATTTATATACATATATAT
>RJVU01030878.1:347434-366400 GCA_003731715.1 Anabarilius grahami
TATATATATATACTCAGCAAAAAAAGAAACGTCCTCTGACTTTCAACTGTTTTTACTTTCAGTAAACTTAATGTGTAAATATTTGTATGAACACTAAAAGAGTCAACACCATAAGACATAAACTAAAAATGTTTGACAATGTGTCCCTGAATGAAGGGAGGCTCAAAATCAAAAGTACCAGTCAGTATCTGGTGTGGCCACCAGCTGGCCAAGGCACCATACACCCAACTGCTCCCTGGGCGCCGCAGCAATGGCTGCCCACTGCTCCGGGTGTGTGTGTTCACTGCTGTGTGTGCTGTGTGTGTGCCACTTGGATGGGTTAAATGCAGAGCACAAATTCCCAGTATGGGTCACCATACTTGGCCACATGTCACTTCACTCCACTTCACTCTAATCAGCTAATTAACCCAAACACCTGCAGAACTAGACCTTTAAATGGTCTCTCAGTCTAGTTCTGTAGGCTACACAATCATGGGGAAGACTGCTGACTTGACAGTTGTCCAAAAGACGACCATTGACACCTTGTACAAGGAGGGCAAGACACATTCAGCTGTCACATTCCTTGTGTCAAGCCACTCTTGAACAACAGACAGCTTCAGAATCGTCTCGCCTGGGCTAAAGACAAAAAGGACTGGACTGCTGCTGAGTGGTCCAAAGTTATGTTCTCTGATGAAAGTAAATTTTGCATTTCCTTTGGAAATCAGGGTCCCAGAGTCTGGAGGAAGAGAGGAGAGGCACACAATCCACGTTGCTTGAGGTCCAGTGTAAAGTTTCCACAGTCAGTGATGGTTTGGGGTGCCATGTCATCTGCTGGTGTTGGTCCACTGTGTTTTCTGAGGTCCAAGGTCAACGCAGCCATATACCAGGAAGTTTTAGAGCACTTCATGCTTCCTGCTGCTGACCAACTTTATGGAGAAGCAGATTTCATTTTCCAACAGGACTTGACAAAGCTACCAGTACCTGGTTTAAGGACCATGGTATCCCTGTTCTTAATTGGCCAGCAAACTCGCCTGACCTTAATCTATGGGGTATTGTGAATAGGAAGATGTGATATGGAGAACAATGCAGAAGAGCTGAAGGCCACTATCAGAGCAACCTGGACTCTCATAACACCTGAGCAGTGCCACAGACTGATCGACTCCATGCCACGCCACATTGCTAAAGTAATTCAGGCAAAAGGAGCCCCAACTAAGTATTGAGTGCTGTACATGCTCATACTTTTCATGTTCATACTTTTCAGTTGGCCAAGATTTCTAAAAATCCTTTATTTGTATTGGTCTTAAGTAATATTCTAATTTTCTGAGATACTGAATTTGGGATTTTCCTTAGTTGTCAGTTATAATCATCAAAATTAAAAGAAATAAACATTTGAAATATATCAGTCTGTGTGTAATGAATGAATATAATATACAAGTTTCACTTTTTGATTGGAATATATATTAGTATATAGGCCTATATATGAATATACTTAACTGGTAAACCATTAATCAACAGTAAGACTTTTGACCTATAGATTTATAGATATATTGAATTTTCTCAGCAAAATTGCTGCAGTTTTTGCCATTTCCAGATGTTGTACTTTGATCAGCGCACTGCTCACGAGCTGCCTTCAGCGTCCGATAGCACTTGTTTCAGTGCATCCCCTTTTTACCCGATTTGCTTCAAACTTCATCACAATAATGTTAAAACATGGCGAATGTAGATTTGTTAATGTATTTGTGATATCTTAAATATTGTTGCCATGGAAACATGTCAAACTTTTATAATATTCTTGGGCATTTTTGAGGCTCTTAACATGCTTCAAATGGCATGAAACTCGACACACACATCAATATTGTCAACCAACAGACATGGACAAAGCCTTAGAAACGGGCGTGGTGGAGGGGGTCAGTAGCGCCACCTTTTGACAAAAGTGGGGGGGTTATTTTAACCTACAGTCACCAAACTCGGTACACATATTGTTCTCATTAAGCCGGACAACTTTCTAATTTACAGTCATTAGCTCCGACCAACAGGAAGTCAGATATTTTGGTTTGAATGTGGATTTTTCACACTCTCTCTCTCTGTCCTACCCCCCTCCCCCTCCCCCCTCAGTCTCACTCTTTCTCTCTCTCTCTGTCTGTGTGTGTGTGTGTTTGTGTGTGCCTGTGATCATATGGGCACCAACTGCTGCAGTAAATGTGGTGTATTAAAATGACTTTGAAATAGTCCTTTTATGTTTAACCGTTTTAAATGCCTATTGCCCGCCGTGCACATTTGCCCTAAAGCCACCAGGGTGGCGGTGCCACCGGGTTTGGGCCCGCCATCGCTACTTGCAGCTATATTTATACTGTTGTTATTTTTTATTTTTTTTGTCTGTGTTCCAAACAATACTTAAACAACCATAATTAATCTCTGTCAGTTGTACATAGACATGGTACTTTGTTATATGTACATTTGTGATTTACATTTGTTATGTAACCAGATTTGTAATATTGCTGTTTCCTTTTTTATTAGGGCTGTAATTGTAACACACACCGAAGATCTCCATCGGGATTCTGACCGGGATTCTCCCTCCACAAGAACTACTATTTAGACTACTAACTACTAGTCTTCATGGACAGCATTATTCTAGATGGAGCTATTGTCATGGATGAACATGGTGCCTTATTTTTGGGCTTATATGTGCCCAAATTAAATTATGAAAACATTTCTTTTTTTTTGTGAACTATATCTTTAATCTTGCTGTTGCACTAAAGTCAACATTCTTTTTAATTAAAGTGTTAAATTGTCACCTGTCAAACTTAGTTGATTATTTTTTAAAGTTTAAGAACACTGTTATATTTGTTTTTGTGTCAGAATTAAGCTAACATTGATTTTTTATTTATTTAGAAATTTAGAAAATCATTTGAGAGCTTATCATTTCCACAGCAAATATGTACATTAAAGGGTTAGCACTGAGGTAACATGAACAAACTATGAACAGCTGTATTTTTATTAACTAAGGTTAACAAAGATTAACAAATACATTAACAAATGAATTGCTTCATATAGTTCATGTTAGTTAATACATTAACTAATGTTAGCAAAATGAACTATATGAAGCAATACATTTGTTAACAAATTAACCTTATTGTAAAGTGTTACCACAAATTCAACACAAATAAGATGCTTGAACATGTAAGATCCAGATAGGTGAAACAGAAGGTTTCATAAATCCTTAACTTTTTTCTGAAAGAATGATTCAGTGATAGTTACATTTTTAACAGTAATTTGTTACCACCTAGTGGCATAACAATTCAATCGATACAGTCGTTATTTGAAGCACCCAGTTCAGGGGTAGGCAAGTTTGGTCCTAGAGAGCCGCTGTCCTGCAGAGTTTAGCTCCAACCCTGAAAAAAAACCTTCAGCTGCCTATAGCCTTAGTAATCCTGAAGAGCTTGATTAGCTTGTTCAGGTGTGTTTGATTAAGGTTGGAACTAAACTCAGCAGGACAGCGGCTCTCTAGGACCGAACTTGCCTACCCCTGACTCAGGTACTTTCAAATGGTGATTTATTTTAATCAGTAATGTAGACATCAGCATTTATATCTGAATAATAAACTTTTGTATACTTCTGTGATAACTGGAATATTTGTTAACAAAGAAATAATGATACTGTGTGTTTGAAAAGATTGTTTGTGAAGCTGTTTATATCTAAACATGACAACTTTTCTCTGTAGATCAGCGGCAGTGCCAACGCAGATTTGAATGACACAATTTTAGTCTTGTCAAAGGTTTATTATACATGAGCGAATCATTGTCATTCAGCTTATATGATTACATTTATTAAAATCATAAACGAATGCTGCCTTATTGGGACAATACTTATCCCTATCCCAAATGCCCACCCCATTGAACCTGCTGATCAAAGATGTCCTTAAAGGTTCAGGTCAGAAGCTATAGTTTTGACTGTGGTAACAATATAAGTCACACGCATCACAGTCCATCCGATCAATGCAAGGATATCACATCCAATTTCAATTATAGGGATACCATCTTTTTCATCTGTCATTTTATATGGATATATTTGCTTAAAATTCTGAGCTTTATCAAAATGTAGTTGAGAAAAAAAAAAAGAAAAGAAAAAAAGAGCACCAGAAGTGCATAAATCCTCAAACATGTCAACCTTCATGGGCCCATTTATCCCATCACTATGTCTGAACATCTCACACTAATGCTAACTCTAGAGAAAGAGAAAAAAAGTATAATCCATGCCAGGTCTAGAGGCCACTGCTTTATGGTTGTAGTGCCAGACAAATCCATCTCGCCCTGTTTCTGCTGGCAAGAAGTATTACAGCAAGAAGTGTCTCAAGCACCCTAACCCAGCAGGTGACATTCATTATCACTGACATCAGGGTTGTGTTTCTGAAAGCTGGGCCTGTGCTAACATTAGGGTCAGTAATAGAGCTTATAGTGAACATTCAAGGCCAGTTAACAAGCTAAATAATTATGCAGCTGTGGGGATTCAAGCTGAAGCTGAAGTTCATGGAGAAGTCCATACATAAGGTCAACGGCTAATGTACATTATTTAGTTAAGAAGATATCTGCATGGAGTCTACCAGAGTAGCTTTTAAAAACATATATACACTACATTAATGACATTTAAAAAGGATTACATTGCATTTTGACATGTTAATATGCAAAAGGTTGTGGCCAATTCAAACACACTACATATATTTTGGAATTTGAGCTATGTGGTAGAAATTAAAGAATACTGATAAATAAACAGTAAATTGTGTTGGAACACCAGGGAACACTGTTCACTATGGAAAATGCAAGTAACATTAGTGAGGAGGACATCATTGCTAATTTATTATCCATGCCAATTTCAAGATGAGATTTTTATGAAAATTTTGAGTTAAGTGGAAAAGAGCTTCATTTGGTGCAGAAAGCTAAAGCTTTTGAAACCATTTCAACCCCAGCAATTACAAGCAATGCTGGAATTATTTGCTGTTTGGGTAAGTTATTTAAAATAATAGGTCACATACAAACTGATTTTTTTTCTGGCTGCCGCTTCCACTGTTATACAGGGGCATCTCAATAAATTAGAATGTCGTGGAAAAGTTCATTTATTTCAGTAATTCAACTCAAATTGTGGAACTCGTGTATTAAATAAATTCAGTGCACACAGACTGAAGTCTTTGGTTATTTTAATTGTGATGATTTTGGCTCACATTTAACAAAAACCCACCAATTCACTATCTCAATAAATTAGAATACTTCATAAGATCAATAAAAAAAAAGAATATTTTAAACAGAAATGTCAGGTTTCTGAAAAGTATGTTCATTTCTATGCGCTCAATACTTGGTAGGGTCTCCTTTTGCATGAATTACTGCATCAATGCGGCGTGGCATGGAGGCAATCAGCCTGGCACTGCTCAGGTTTTAATGGAAGCCCAGGTTGCTTTGATAGCAGCATTCAGGTCCTCTTGACAATCCTCTTGACAATACCCTATAGATTCTCTATGGGGTTCAGGTCAGGCGAGTTTGCTGGCCAATCAAGCACAGTAACACCATGGTCATTGAACCAGCTTTTGGTACCTTTGGCAGTGTAGGCAGGTGCCAAATCCTGCTGGAAAAAGAAATCAGCATCTCCATAAAGCTTGAAGGAAGGAAGCATGAAGTGCTCTAAAATTTCCTGGTAGATGGCTGTGTTGACTGTGGACTTGATGAAACATAGTGGACCAACACCAGCAGAAGACATGGCACCCAAAATCATCACCGACTGAGGAAATTTCACACTGGACTTCAAGTAACATGGTTTCTGTGCCTCTCCACTCTTCCTCCAGACTCTGGGACCTTGATTTCCAAATGAAATGCAAAATTTACTTTCATCTGAAAAGAGGACTTTGGACCACTGAGCAACAGTCCAGTTCTTTTTCTCCTTAGCACAGGTAAGACGCTTCTGACGTTGTCCTTGGTTCAGAAGTGGCTTGGTACGTGGAATGTGACAGTTGTAGCCCATTTCCTGAAGACGCCTGTGTGCGGTGGCTCTTGATGCACTGACTCCAGCTTAAGTCCACTCCTTTTGAAGCTCTCCTAAGTTCTTAAATCGGCTTCGCCTGACAATCTTCTCAAGCCTGCGGTCATTCCTTTCACTTGTACACCTTTTCCTACCACACTTTTTCCTTCCAGTCAACTTTCCATGAATATGCTTTAGCACAGCACTCTGCGAACAGCCAGCTCTTTCAGCAATGACTCTCTGTGGCTTACCCTCATTGTAGAGGGTCTTGATGATCATTTTCTGGACAACTGTCAAGGATTACTGACCTAAACCCAGTATTTATACCCTGAGAATGGTCATTTAATAGAGCTTGAAATTAAATATTCTAATAATTTGAGATACTGATATTTAGATTTTGATTAGCAGCAAGCTGTAATCATCAAAATTAAAACAAAAAAGTCTGGAAATATTTTACTTTATATCTAATAAATCTAGAATATATTTAAGTTTTACTTTTTGAATTAAATTACAGAAAAAAAGAAATAGAAAAACTTTTTCATGATATTCTAATATGTTAAGCCTTATTTGAGAAAACAGTGCTTTTAAAGAATTACTAGTCAATTAAAGCAATAAGCCCCAATAAGCTGTGGTTTGAATGAATGTGGTTTACAGTGAATTTATAACAGCTAAGTTAGGCATGACATGGAGCGGAAACTCATTTGAATAATCTAAAGCACAGAGTTAGAATAGTGTCTTTAAAGTTACTTATTTATACTTATTTCTCTGAATAAGTGTGAACTGGATGTGTTGTTGTTTACATCAGTTTTAAGGTTTCTAAACATATCCTAAAGTCCCGGTGAAACCCTGTAGAACATAATATGTGGCGCAGATCTCATCTGTTAGTCATTTCACCATAGCCTTGGCACACAAAATATAATGATAAATTTGTATCTCGCTTGCCCAACCAACTGTCAGCCGGTAAACACCAAACACTAACAAATTCTTCAGTTAATGACAGTAGTATTCCAATTCTGAATCAACAGGATGACCACATCCAGAAACACAGAGGTGGACTGGTAAAGTGTCAACAATATAACAACAAAATGACAGTTACCTTAACTACTGTATGGGTTTGTGTTGTTGTCAAAAAGCAAGAATTTGCCTCAGCACTTTAGAACTGACAACGCATTGTGGCTGTCAAATGAGTATGTGAGACCTAAGTTTGTAAAAAGCGCTATATAAATATAATAAAGGTGACTTGACTAAGTTGAACAGGTATTTGCATACAAATCACAAGCAATACAAAGAAAAGGTCATTTTTTGAGCGAAATGCAAAAGAATTGGCTTGTGCACAGACTGAAATAAAACGTCTTGTGGACAAGAAGCTCCCTATAGTTGAGAAAACTGCCAAACAGAAATAAATGGACAATATAGTATTGTTGGAGAATTATTTGGAGTGGAGAAGTCCAACCAATAGCTATACCGCAAATACCACTTTCAAATTACACAGTTAAGCACCACATCTCATGCATGTCTGAAGACGTCAAAGAGCAGTGTGCTGCGTGCAAATAACTTCACTATCCAGATAGATATGTCAGCAGACATTTAAAAAATGTCACACGTGTTTGCATATGTTTGCTTTGAATGTAAAAAAGGAAGTACATGAGCACTTTTTGTTTTGTGATAAGCTACACACCACTATAACTGCAGAGGTCAATTTTGGAGTGATGGATCATTTCATGACATCAAATAAAATAAGCTGGGCCAACTGCATTGCCGTGTATACTAACGGAGGTGGGGTGATGACGGGCAAGCACTCCGGGGTAGTCCAGCAGATAAAAGCAGTTGCCCCACGAGTTGCTTCAACACACTCTTTTTTGAACTGAGATGTTCTTACTACAAAAGATAACCTTCATCTAGAACAGGCTGCAATGATTGTTAACTTTGTTATAGCTAGAGCAACAAGCTCCAGGTTATTCACAGCCTTCTGTGAAGAGGTGGGTGCTGAAAACCACTCTCTGCTCCTGCACACAGAGGTGAGATGGTTATGCTGAGGACAAATGCTGACGTGATGTCTTTAAACTAAGGGAGGAGCAGAAAACATTTATGTAGGGGACCATCAAAATAAAGCATTAACAGATTAGTTTTTTTTTTTTTTTTCAACTGCTTTCAAATTTTAAAACTTTGACTTTTTTTTTTTTTTTAAACTTTACACACAAATCCAAGAATTGCACACACAAAATGCAAAATGCCTCACATCTCTTGCACTGCATTCAAAATATCACAAACACATCTCAAAAGCAATTGTCTTAAGTTGCAAACACTTTTGCCATATTATTCTATTTTTGGATATATCATATGAAAGAAGAGCTTTAGGTTTTGAATAACTGTGTATGAGCTCCTATGTACATTTCTGTACAAGATTGAAAGTAATTGGCAGAGATATGTTGAAAAATTCACCGTAAACATGAAAGCAAGATTGAAACCAAACTATTTTTTTACTGTAAGCATTTGTGGTTGTAAATACAGTTTTACACAGTATGAAAGAAATAAAATACATCAACCATGTGTAGTTGGACAGAAACAATGGTTTGCGTTTGAAAAAGGAAATCAAGATACTTCCTATCCTGTTAGATTTTGGTGTGTTACATAGAGAATTGTGTGTTGTGTTTTGCAAAAGGTGTTTTATGGAATTGAAAGTGTATGGTTCTGCAGATTTGGTGTGTGGTTCAGGGGCCTCATTTATAAAATGTTGCACAGAAACCGTCCTAAATTTGATCTTATGATCATTTCTCAGATGTGCGTACGTGTGATTCATAGAATGAACATACACACAGAAAACGAGTGTGCGCCTCTCTTTCAGATGGAAAATTTATAAATCGCAAATTATCTTGAACTTGTGCGCAGCTGAATGGTTTCCATTCTCCATGTTGTAAACGACACCTAATTAATGTCATTTACACAGAAAAGATCACCATTCTTGGTCCAAAACCTTAGCGAGCTGTAAGAATAGAGAGCTGTAAGATTTCCAAAAACCTGCACAAATCTGACCAGGAAAAGTGCATACGTCTGAATGTTTTTATAAATATGAGCGTTGGCGTGGATTTTAGATCAAACTCTAAGATCAAATCTGTGCGTATGCACGCTTTATAAATGAGGTCCCTGGTGTTTGAGTGTCAGATTTCAGAAATTGTGTGACAAGTAAGGATTTTGTGTGTAAGCAGTTGAAAAAAAAAAACTTTAATACTCTATGTCCGGTAGTTGACGTAGTTGCAAATTTACTTATAGTTTGTAGAATGTCTAAAGTGGATTATCAAAATAAAGTGAATGAGTGCTGAGTTTTGCATAGAAAAAGAAACGGATCCCCATCTGACCCTTATTTAAACATACCATGTATCATGAATGGCTTACTATCCTCTGTAAGAGGTCTGTAATTGATAGTTGATGAGGTTTTATTCTCAGCAAACCAAGTGTCCAAGTGTTATGTCTCCCATATTTCCTCTTTTATCTGACTGTGATCAAGGCTGTTGAACACCTCCAGGAACATCATCAAAATGTTCCACTGGCCTGAGAAAAGAAAAGGTGCCTCATTTATGAAACACAGAGATCAATTTGCACTCCTTAAAAAAAAGAATGTTCTTAAAAGGATTCAATACATCTGTATTTTTAGAGGATTTGAATGAACAACAAAAGACAATGCCATAAAAATAAATAGTTTTACAGATCTAACTGACTAAATTATGGATTCAGAAGACTCATTTGCAGCCCTCGTATGGTTAATTCACTGGAAAATGCTTTGATATGGACAGTCATTACTGAATCCTCATGTTCTGTCTGTCCTACAGAAGGGATACTAACTAGCACAAGAAGTGGAGCAGATCCATGGAACACATTCCATTAATTGTTTTTCCTCTGAAATTTTCTTTAAAAAAAACAAAACTTTAATACTCTCTTTTTCTCATACAGTATTTATTTTGTACTTGCCATGATTTAAGTCTTACTTTCATGAGGGTCTTAGCAGTCAATAATTTGTTGCATATAATTTCACCTTGGATTTAGTGAGGAGAAATGTAAAATTGAAGCCAAATGGAACACAAATGAAAAGCTTTGATCAGCGAACGACCCTGTTAGCAGATTTATGTCTCAGAGACTTCCATACAGTCAAAAATCATTTAACAAGATGGGACATCCCTCTCTGAATCTTGACTATAATAATAGCGCGATAACGTACCTTATGTTATCGCTCTGTTATTATAGTCAAGACACAGAAGTTTTGTTCAGCCTAAAACAATTTTGCAGTTTTCCAGGGACCCATGTTTAAATCATAATAAGAATTCCATGAAAAAGCATAAGGAATATGAGGTTATTAGGACAATATTCAGCCTGGTCTCATTGTTAATACGTAGTTATTAATACGTAACTTTAAAAGACACAAACGTACATTTTTGTACATTTAGAAAGGTGCTAAAACATAAAATATTGACGTAATTATGGCACTAAAACGTAAAAATACTTACGTTTTTACAGCAAAAAAAATTTACGAATATTTCATGTCATAAAAATATATGTATATTTTCCCTTTTTATCATTTTGTAGATAAATGTAAGATCCCTAAACCCCACCACGAACCTAAACCTACCCATTTTATACAGAATGTTAAAAGAATAAAACATAATGGATTCTATTCTCATGAGATCACGTTGCAATATTTGACAACAGTAGTCCCTATTGTTTCTGTTGGGTGCATAGCCCCTATTGTAATGGTTGGTTTTCATTTTAGGGGGCAAGCACTGAAGGTGCATAGACAGCCTCTATATTGTATCTGCTGGTTGCTTTTTCATTAACCTTTATTATTTTTCTTCCCTAATGTTTATGGCAGCAATATGAACCATACATAGGAAAATTATAACATTTTGCAGGTGCTCCTGAATCTGACCAACTTTGGGAATCTCTAGGTCCAACTCTATAGAGCCACCACCAGTTTAAAAAAATCACATTTCTTTTGGTTAACTTTCTTTTGAATCCTAGAAACAAAATTATTAGTACACGATTACTCCCCTCATGCTGATCACATTTAATATCGTATATTTCACTTCTCTGCCTTCAAATGTTGTCAGATTCTTAGGTGTTCAAAAGTTATGATAATGTGAAGTTAACATTGTTGACCCAAAATTAGAGTACACTGTGTCTCGGTAATACTTTAATCTGTCTAAAACTTTGTACACTTTATCAGGACTGTTGTCTGAGGGTACTTGACAAATTTGGGAACAGGATAGGACAAATTGCTTCTCCACCATTTTTAAATTTGTCATGAACTGTGATGTTTTTATATGCTTTGACACATCAGCACAAAATTTGATACACATCATTGCCAGCATGTTTTAAGGATACCTGAAAAGTTTGAAGACAGCGTCACCTAGCATTCAGAACATATAAAGGTTTTTACAAAACCGCTTATACAGCATATAATTTTAGAAAATGTTGATTTTGTAAATTGTTAAGTTTGTAAATATTCGCATTCTTGATGTCGATCTGTTCCTTAATTTATTAAAGTGTATTAAAGTGTCTGTTTATACTAGTGCATTTTTGTTTTACAGTTTTTATTGATTGCTTAAACACATTTCTTAAAATTATGCCTCATTTTCTCGAAACTCTAAACACAAATCCTAACTTCTCACACAATTCCCCAAACTTCATATTTTCAGGTCAAAATGAAGCTCTCGACTCAAAACCATTCAATCTTGCTGAAAAAACAAACTTTGTCGTCAGACATGACACACAAGCCCTCAAAAACACACACACTACAACATAGTCTTATATACTGGTGAGATAAATTCAAAGCAATACTACAAAAAGCCCTAAAAACAATACTCCAAAAAGCCATCACAAGCCCTAAAAACACACACACACACTACAACATAGTCTTACACACTGGTGAGATAAATACTACAAAAATCAAAAACAAAAGCCAGTAATAAGTTATGTTGCTTGTGGTTCTCCCCCTCAAGAAACATTTCACATGATGAAAACAACAAGTGTATACATTTGCACATTTTTGTACTCCTTAATGTACTGTACAGTACAATACACCAAACAACAAAAAATATTCTGCCCCAGCATCCCGGACAGGCCAGAGAATCCCGTCAACATCACAGGCTATATTGGCCCCAACCATGGCTATATAGCACTAAAAGTGGTTCATTGGCTCGTGATCATATAGGGAACCACTTTAAATGATATATAGCACCCCAGAGAACTGCTGAAGAACCAATTTTTTTGTGTGTGCAGGCAGCAGGGGTAAAATCCTCTTGCATGCCTGATCCATCAACTGAAATGTTTAGTCAGACTTCCTCCATTCCATCGTCTCTGTGTCCTACAGAGATAGAAGTACTGATCACTGTAACTGTAACACATGCTTTTTACAAAATGGAAGACAGAAACTCTATTTGTATGTGAGGCAATTTGATGCATCTCTTTTTATTACAGTAGTATAGCTACAGTACATGTATGTGTTGTAACAGAGAGTACAGCACTCAAAACCCTGCTAGAAATGTTACGTTCCCAGAACATTCTCAGAACGTCCCCACTGGTGTTAAGGACGTTGTCTAGTAACGTTCCCAGAACGTTCAGAGACGGTCACGATGTGGAGTTCTTTTAAGGTTTGGGGGACGTTATTTGGTGGACTTTCAGGGAACATTCAAGACGTGCGCTGAACGTTTAGGGAACCATACTTTATTTGGAAATGCTCTCAGAACGTCCCTGCTGCCCTTATCAAAAAATGTAATTGAAAATTAGAGCTTGACTAATTGAAAATTGAAAAACAAAAATGTCTTACAAAAAACAAAAAAAATCTTTACAGATAATTCCTGGATTAACATTATGAAACCTTTTCTTTAAAATGCACATCTATAGTCATTAGCTGACAACAGAACATGGATGAGCTAATGTAACTGCTTTATCACTGCATCAGCAACTACACAGTTACTGCGGCCTTTATATAAAGCAACATGCAGCAGAACATCAGTGTTTCTGGATCATCATTGACTGAAGCACAGGCGCTACTCTCCAGCACAATGGTAACCTCACAAAACTCAGATAACAGAAACAGAACATTTAACACTAACAGATCTCTCTAGATCTCAGCATCTTCACTTATTACAAACCACTCTGACTTTGTTTCACTCTGACAAATCTTCTTAATGAGGTGTTGTTTTATCAAAATGTATAAATGTCACCCTTACGGAGGGAAGCGCTTGCTTTAGTTGGGCTCCTGACCCTTGACATTTTTACATAATTTTTTTCTTCAGTTGTTGTAACTGTGTGTTTCTAAAGCATTTGTTACAAAAAAAAAAAATTGTGAGAAAATAAAAATCTGATAAAATGAGTTTGGTTGCTCTTTGTTGATGATTTTATCATCATACAGTGGTCTTATTCACTGATCTCTGAATATTGCGTTTTTTTTCAAGTTGTTGTAGTTATATGATCCTGTCCTGCTTTGATATTTTGAAAGTTTTTATTATGCAGAAATTATTCAGACAGCATCATCTAGAGTCACACAGACATCAAGATTCTGCGTATGATCCTCAACAATGGTGACAAAATTTTCAGATAAACAGATTAACAAAACAAGCTACTAAAGTCACAAATGATTTTTGTTTAGTGTCACCATTGTTGAGGATCATACGCTGATTCATGATGTCTGTGTGAGTCTAAAAGACACCGCTCAATTAATTAAAAAAAAACTCATAAAAGAAAAACGAACCTTTAATTAATGCAAAACTAGCAGTTAACACACTCATAGTTTAGTCTCTGGAGAAGATCAGTGAATCAGGACACTCCATGATGATTGAATCACCAGCACTAAACAACCAAATTCATCTGAGCAGACTTTCTCTTGCGTTTTTTGCTGTAATAAACGCGTTTTGAAAACAAAGTTAAAGCAGCCAGAGAAAATCTAATGCTAAAAAAATCAAGAATCAAGAGCCCATCTAAAGCAAATGCTCACCTCTATAACGGTGACTTCAAACTTTATTATTTTGTATAAAACACCCACGTAGAAGGCAACGTTCCTGAGACCTTGCGCAACTTTGCCTAAAAGTTCTCTGAAAGTGACGAAAATTCAGAAATTTTACAGAACATTTGGGACATAAAACGTCCTCTTTTGGTAATGGAAGTGCTGCAGTTCAAGGTTCCTTATATGACTTTAGGGGGACATTCCAATTTGGTTAATTTTATGGTCACATAAGAACGTTACAATGAGGATATTTGGACATTAACAGAACGTTCCCACACGGTCCTCTGTTGGTCATTTAATAACGTTCCCGGTATGAGTTTAGGGGGACGTTCTATTTTGGTTATTTTATGGTCGCACGAGAACGTTACAAAGAGGACATTTGGGAAGTTAACAGAACGTCCTACAGTAATAGTCCCCTAAACATTCCCAGAATGTCCTGAATGTTCCCTGAAGGTCCACAAGGTTATTTTAAGGTTTGGGGAACGTTATTTGGTGGACCTTCAGGGAACATTCAAGACGTGCTCTGAACGTTTAGGGAACCATACTTTATTTGGAAATGTTCTCAGAACGTCCCTGCTGCCCTTATCAAAAATTTTTATTGAAAATTAGAGCTTGACTAATTGAAAATTTAAAACTGACTAACAAAAATGGCTGTTCAAACAAAAACTATTTTTTCTTAAATGTCTTACAAAAAAGCTCTTTACAGATAATTCCTGGATTAACATTATGAAACCTTTTCTTTAAAATGCAAATCTATAGTCATTAGCTGACAACAGAACATGCATGAGCTAATGTAACTGTTGTATCACTGCATCAGCAACTACACATTTACTGCGGCCTTTATATAAAGCAACATGCAGCAGAATATCAGTGTTTCTGGATCATCATTGACTGAAGCACAGGCGCTACTCTCCAGCACAATGGTAACCTCACAAAACTCAGATAACACTCCTTAATGCTCTTGCTCATCCTCCTTCTCTCCTTTTCAATCATGTCTCTCTGGATCCATTGTTCCAAAACTGAATGAACTGACTCAAGCTCTTTTATTGAAGGTTCTGATTGGTGTGTGATAAATTTTGACCCAGTGTTTCCACCTGGGTAATTGTGTGCTAATTGAGCTCAAGCTACACTGACTTGAGTGAACAATATTGAATGCAGGTGCCTTCTAAATGACAACATGGTATAGGCAATGAGAAATGAAAGGATTTGTGTGTAGAGTTTTGCAGTGACAGTTCAACAAATCTGATTTGTGTCAAAACAGGGGAACAGTGTTTATAGTTTAGGGAAATGGGTGTTCTTTTTGATAAATTACATGGTTTTGAAATTTTAGTTCAAAAGCCTGGTTATAGTGTTTACGCAATCGAGAAAAACTGTAAAATGCATAACTTTTGCTATGGTTATGCTGGTTGTTTACACTACTCTGGTGTTTTCGACCCTCGAAAATTTAGATTTTCGAAAAGTTTTGTGTAGTGTGGACTGAGATTGTTTTTGAAATGCAGTGGAAACGCCAGAATAGATAAGGATCGTTTTCATTTTAAAACACCATTTTAAAATTAAAATGCATTAGTGTAAACAGGGCCTTAGTGTATTAAAGTGCTCTGCATTGCACTTTCTCCACTTTCGGTGCTTATCCCTGCTGCTTGCAATTATATATATACACACACACATATATATATATATATATATATATATATATACAGGTCCTTCTCAAAAAATTAGCATATTGTGATAAAAGTTCATTATTTTCCATAATGTAATGATAAAAATTAAACTTTCATATATTTTAGATTCATTGCACACCAACTGAAATATTTCAGGTCTTTTATTGTTTTAATACTGATGATTTTGGCATACAGCTCATGAAAACCCAAAATTCCTATCTCAAAAAATTAGCATATCATGAAAAGGTTCTCTAAACGAGCTATTAACCTAATCATCTGAATCAACTAATTAACTCTAAACACCTGCAAAAGATTCCTGAGGCTTTTAAAAACTCCCAGCCTGGTTCATTACTCAAAACCGCAATCATGGGTAAGACTGCCGACCTGACTGCTGTCCAGAAGGCCATCATTGACACCCTCAAGCGAGAGGGTAAGACACAGAAAGAAATTTCTGAACGAATAGGCTGTTCCCAGAGTGCTGTATCAAGGCACCTCAGTGGGAAGTCTGTGGGAAGGAAAAAGTGTGGCAAAAAACGCTGCACAACGAGAAGAGGTGACCGGACCCTGAGGAAGATTGTGGAGAAGGACCGATTCCAGACCTTGGGGGACCTGCGGAAGCAGTGGACTGAGTCTGGAGTAGAAACATCCAGAGCCACCGTGCACAGGCGTGTGCAGGAAATGGGCTACAGGTGCCGCATTCCCCAGGTCAAGCCACTTTTGAACCAGAAACAGCGGCAGAAGCGCCTGACCTGGGCTACAGAGAAGCAGCACTGGACTGTTGCTCAGTGGTCCAAAGTCATTCGGAAATCAAGGTGCCAGAGTCTGGAGGAAGACTGGGGAGAAGGAAATGCCAAAATGCCTGAAGTCCAGTGTCAAGTTCCCACAGTCAGTGATGGTCTGGGGTGCCATGTCAGCTGCTGGTGTTGGTCCACTGTGTTTTATCAAGGGCAGGGTCAATGCAGCTAGCTATCAGGAGATTTTGGAGCACTTCATGCTTCCATCTGCTGAAAAGCTTTATGGAGATGAAGATTTCGTTTTTCAGCACGACCTGGCACCTGCTCACAGTGCCAAAACCACTGGTAAATGGTTTACTGACCATGGTATTACTGTGCTCAATTGGCCTGCCAACTCTCCTGACCTGAACCCCATAGAGAATCTGTGGGATATTGTGAAGAGAAAGTTGAGAGACGCAAGACCCAACACTCTGGATGAGCTTAAGGCCGCTATCGAAGCATCCTGGGCCTCCATAACACCTCAGCAGTGCCACAGGCTGATTTTTTTTTTCTTTTTTTAGTCATCTTCTTTCACTCATGAAGTCTATGGCAACCCATAGAACCATTTGCAGGAAAATTATTAAATTTGGCACACAGATAGAGGACCGTCTGAACATTAACCAATTCAATTTTGTAGTCTATAACTCAATTCTTCCTGCTCCACCAACTGTCCAAATTTGCACTCTTGTTTATGCTAATAACATTTGAACCGTAAGTACGGTGGCCAAGAGAGCTCAACATGTTGCAAATGAAGAAAACACATGCAAATAGAATAAACACCAGCAAATAAAGAAAACATCTTCTTCACACATACTGCAAAAGTTCACAACGCACCCAAATACAAAAATGCACTGCAAAAGTTCCCAACACAACCAAATACAAACGCGCTGCAAATACTCACAACACAACGAAATACAAAAACGCGCTGCAAAAGTTCACAACACAACCTAACACAGAAACGCACTGCAAAAAGTACAGACCAGGCCCAACAATCTCAAGCCCCCTCTGCAATGATCTGAATGATGATGATGATGATGATGATAATTATATACTACTTTGACTGTTGTGATCCCATCGGACTTATGATAGCTGCCTGAATCATAACAAAGCACCGTTTGCCAGAGGAGAACTGGCCCCCCAACTAAGCCTGGTTTCTTCCAAGGTTTTTTTTCTCCATTTTTAACACCTGTTTGTCACCTGATGTCACCTGTTGGAGTTTGGGTTCCTTGCCTCTGTCGCCTTTGGCTTGCTTGGTTGGGGACACTTATTCAACATATTCAACAGTGTTTTGATCTGCCTGCATTGACAACATTGTATGTGAACTGAACTGAGCTGGATGATGACATCATTGTTTACACCAGTGCTGATACAGATATACTATCTAAATTAATAAGTATTGTTTCTTACATCGGAATGAATCAATACTGAATTTACTTAAGATGGATACTGACATCATTTTATTTAAGAGCTGCTGTGCAGCCAAAATAATATACCAGTTATCACTGTAAAGCTGCTTTGACACAATCTGCATTGTAAAAAGTGCTATATAAATAAAGGTGACTTGACTTGACTTTTATTTCATAGAGCATCACCACACAACCAACGCGCTGCAATGTTATAATAGTATAATTACAGAGTAATTATGTAGCTAACTCCTCATTAAAAAACTTAACACGAAATAGCCTATATTCTATTTATTTATTTTTTCACTATGTGGGCCACAAGAGAAATATTAAGAAAATAAGGTTATACCATTATCATAACATGTTGAAGTAGAACTCTCATCGTTCAGCTTTTAGTTTCACTTTCTGCAGTGAATATTGACTGGGATTTGAGACTACTTTGCGCTAGAGTTATGCTGGTGAAGAAGAGTCCAATAGCGCCTTCATGATTTGAAATGCCAACAATTCCAATTTTGTGACGTGACATTTGTCTTTATCAACAAGTGCAAGAAGACGTGAAAGAGAGCTCAATTTAGTATTTGCGCACTAAGACACGGTTGTTTGCGCACAGAAAAGTTCCCACAAGTTCCCTTTCGCATCTTCTTACTCTTGAATTTTTTAATTGTCAAGGCTTAAACTTTCGAAACAATGCAACACTGGCCCGTCAACTGTCCCAAGTGGCATTCACATTTGTTCACGTTTATGTTCTCACAACATTGCATTGTTATACTCTCATAAAAATCTTACCGGCCAACTGGTGATTGACATTGTTTCATATACTCGCCAACACCGATTTTTAGTCGCATTTGGCGCTTGGCGAGCGTTAATTTTAGGCCCTGCCTGAAAGTACTCAAAACAGAGGCACTCAAGAGAGTGCCACCTTCTGCTCAAAATTTATAATGAAATTTAAAAAAAAAATGCTAATAGTTTTTGAATAATTTTACGTATTGTAATTAAACTGTTCTTGACAGATTCCAAGAACAATTATAGCAATTATGCCATAGTAGATCACACTTCCTGTCCACCATTTTGAATTTTGTTGAAAACCTACTTTTTTTAATTCCTCCTAGACCAATCAGACGATTGTCACCAAATTCAAATCAGATTATCCT
>RJVU01030878.1:368703-391618 GCA_003731715.1 Anabarilius grahami
TTGAAATGATTGAAATAAAGATAAATGTTTTACCAAGTTCTTGATTAAGTTTGAGGATGCTTCTTACAAAACTATTTTACTGCAAGCATTTTTTTCAAGGTAAACTAAAAATATGTTAGTGCTGTCAAAATTAAAGCGTTAATGCATGCGATTAATTTTTTTTTTTTTCAATTTAAAGCAGCATCTTTTTTTCCCCATTATCCTTTGGCTAACATTACATTATGTATGACCACGCTCTTATTCATGTAAATGCTTGCACGGACAAAAACACATAAAATTACAACAAAATGCCCATTTTGGAAAACAGAGAGCCGCCCCAAAGTGTGTTGTTTTGTTCTCAAGTCCAGGACATACTGAATTTCATTTAGACTCTCCGAAGGTCCGTCCTCCCAAGTTTCTTTAAAGGGTTAGTTCACCCAAAAATTAGCATTAGCAAAAATTATGTCATTAATGACTCACCCTCATGTCGTTCCAAACCCATAAGACCTACGTTCATCTTCGGAACACAGTTTAAGATATTTTAGATTTAGTCCGAGAGCTTTCTGTCCCTCCGTTGAAAATGTATGTACGGTATACTGTCCATGTCCAGAAAGGTAATAAAAACATCATCAAAGTAGTCCATGTGACATCAGTGGGTTAGTTAGAAGTTTTTGAAGCATCTAAAATACATTTTGGTCCAAAAATAACAAAAACTACGACTTTATTCAGCATTCTCTTCTCTTCCGTGTCTGTGTATATCCACAGTGACGCTGCTTCTTCTTCTTCTACGGCGGTTGGCATCCAGCTTATTGGTGCATTACCGCCCCCTTCTGCTCCGGACAGTGACTCGATTAGGACATCCGCGACATGCATACCTACGCACCATTTAAAAAAATATAGCAATACCAAAATACAAACAATGTAGAATAGCTTGAATACAGCGTGCGTCTCCCTCAGACTGTAAACGAAGCTCGGGCGCACTACATAACACGTCATCAGCGTCACTGTCCGGAGCAGAAGGGGGCGGTAATGCACCAATAAGCTGGATGCCAACCGCCGTAGAAGAAGAAGAAGCAGCGTCACTGTGGATATACACAGACCCGGAAGAGAAGACAATGCTGAATAAAGTCGTAGTTTTTGTTATTTTTGGACCAAAATGTATTTTAGATGCTTCAAAAACTTCTAACTAACCCACTGATGTCACATGGACTACTTTGATGATGTTTTTATTACCTTTCTGGACATGGACAGTGCACCGTACATACATTTTCAATGGAGGGACAGAAAGCTCTCGGACTAAATCTAAAATATCTTAAACTGTGTTCCGAAGATGAACGGAGGTCTTATGGGTTTGGAACGACATGAGGGTGAGTCATTAATGACATAATTTTCATTTTTGGTGAACTAACCCTTTAAGGACATCTAAAACCCCTCTGGGCTGAGGTCCATAGAGAAGCTCGAATGGGGAAAACCCCGTGGAGGCTTGCGGGACCTTGCGCACAGCGAACAAGAGGGGTTTGAACCATTTATCCCAATTTTTCGCGTCTTCGTGAACGAACTTCCGAATCATGGTTTTCAAAGTGTGATTAAATCGTTCCACCAGCCCATCCGTTTGTGGGTGATAAGACGCTGGTGCGAATCGATTTAATGCCCAATAATTCGTAAAGCTTGTGTAACATACGTGACATAAACGCTGTGCTCTGATCAGTGAGGATCTCCTTCGGGATCCCCACTCGGGAGATTAAACGAAACAGTGCGTCCGCCACTGAGATGGCTGAGATGCTGCGGAGCGCCACTGCTTCGGGGTATCGTGTTACTATCACCACTAACAAACAACGCCCCCCTCTGCCACAATAACCTTCAGTGGCACAGCTCCTCAACAAACCGTCCATACCGGCATGATGAATACGATCCTCAACTGGATGGAACTGGAATAAATACTTTGAATGTTGCGATCCTATCGGACTTATGATAGCTACCTGAATCGTAACAAAGCACTGTTTGCCAGAGGAGAACAGGCCCCCGGACTAAGCCTGGTTTCTCCCAAGGTTTTTTTCCTCCATTTTAACACCTATTTGCCACCTGATGTCACCTGTTGGAGTTTGGGTTCCTTGCCGCTGTCGCCTTTGGCTTGCTTAGTGGACAGTGGACCCTAGTGCATCATCCTATACTGCTCCTGTCTGCTCGATTGCTCCTGTCTGCCTATGCCTCGCTGCTGGTGTTTTGCGTCTCCGTATAGCTTTGTTTTCTCTTATTTTTATTGAATCTCTTACTTTTATTCATTGTTGCTTATATTATTATTATTGCCTACTACATTAATCTGACGTCGGTAGCATGTAATCTTTGAATCTAAATCGCTGTTACAAAGCGTTTGCATCTCGCTAGCTTGTTAACTTGTCATCAGTCTCGCGCGCTCCTTTTTCAACGCGTTCATCAAACAGCTGTGGTAACTCGGATCAGTCTACAAACACGGTGAGTCATGTCATCCTTTCCCAGTGTTATCTCGTGTTCAGTTTGTCACATGTTTAGCATAGCTCTCTCTGTCAGCGACGAGGGATTTACATGTCATAAATGTAGGGAAATAGTCAGGCTGACGGAGAGAATCTCAGAATTAGAGACACGCATCCAAACTTTAATCGAGGATAGTAAGAATGCAGGGGCTTCAGATACTGTTTTGGATGCGACTAGCTTAGTGAACTCTGTACATTGTTCGGTTCCGGCTGTAGAGCCCGCGCAGCAGGGCACTTGGGTAACGGTGAGGCGGCCTAGCCGCGGAAAACACCACTCTTCCGTTCCAGTAAGAACATCAAACAGGTTCTCCCCACTCAGTGACGCACCCACTGAGAATCCTGTTGAAAGTGCCCTAGTTATTGGCGATTCTATTACACGGAACGTGAAAATAGAGACACCAGCCACCATAGTCACATGTTTGCCGGGAGCCAGAGCACCTGACATCAAAGCAAATTTAAAAGTGCTGGCTAATGCTAATCGTAAATACTCTAAAATTATTATTCACGTCGGCACAAATGATGTTCGACTTCGCCAGTCGGAGATCACTAAAATTAACATTAAAGAGGTGTGTGAACTCGCAAGTACAATGTCAGGAGAAGTAATTTGCTCTGGTCCCCTTCCTGTTCGTAGGAGTGATGAGATAGTTAGCAGATTATCATCACTCAATGGCTGGCTGTCTAAGTGGTGTCCGCAGAATAATATAGGTTTCATAGACAATTGGAAAAGTTTTTGGGGCAGACCTGACCTGTTGAAAAGAGATGGTATTCATCCCTCTCGGGATGGTGCTGCTCTTCTCTCTAGTAATATGGCACATAGTCTTAGAACTAAAACATGACAAACTGGGGCCCAGGACAGGAAGCAGACAGACTGGCTAAACCGACCGTCTGCTAGCTGCCTCACGTTACAGAAGTCAGATAATTCCCAACACATAGAAACTCTCGCACCTAGATATTATCACATAGAGACTGTGTCTGTACTCTGAATTAGTAAAAACAAAAAACTTCCAAACCCATTTAATGGTAAAAATTTAATTGATGTTCAACATATAAAAAATAGAGATAATAGTGATAAAAAAATGATAAAGCTTGGGTTGTTAAATATTAGATCACTTTCTTCAAAAGCACTTATTGTGAACGATATTATCACAGACAATAATCTAGATGTGCTGTGTTTGACAGAAACCTGGCTAAAACCGGACGATTACATTACTTTAAATGAGTCTAGCCCTCAAGGTTATGATTATAGACACAATCCTTGACAGAAAGGCAAAGGGGGAGGTGTTGCTGTAATTTATAGTAATATTTACAGTATCAGCCAGAAGTCTTTCAAATATAATTCCTTCGAAGTGATGGTGCTTTACGTAACATTATGTAAGTTGACATTTGTGCTGGCTACTGTATACAGGCCACCAGGACACCATACAGACTTTATCAAAGAAATTGCAGATTTTCTATCAGAATTAGTACTAGCTGCAGATAAAGTCCTTGTTGTTGGTGATTTTAATATCCATGTAGATAATAAAAAAGACTCATTGGGATTGGCATTTACAGACATTCTAAACTCTATTGGTGTTAGACAACACGTGTCAGGACCCACTCATTGTCGTAATCATACTTTAGATCTAATATTGTCACATGAAATCGATATTGATGCCGTTGAAATTCTGCAGCAGAGTGACGACATCTCAGATCATTATCTAGTCTTGTGTATACTACATTTAGTTAACGCGGCTAAACTGCCTCCCTGCCAAAAATATGGTAGAACCATCACTTCTACCACTAAAGATCGCTTTATAAATAATCTTCCTGATCAGTTTCATCGCCTTAGCATACCAGACAGCTTAGAAGACCTCGATGTTGCAACAGAAACTATTGCCTCTGTCTTTTCCAGCACATTAGACTCAGTTGCTCCTTTGCGTTTAAAAAAGATTAAGGAAATTAATCCAACGCCATGGTACAATGAGCACACTCGGGCCCTAAAAACAGCAGCTAGAAAAATGGAGCGCAGCTGGAAGAAAACAAAACTAGAAGTATTTCGCATTTCGTGGAGAGAGAGAATGATTGAGTACAGAAAGGCCTTAAAAACTGCTAGATCTGCCTATTTCTCAACTTTTAGAAGAAAATAAACACAACCCTAGGTATTTATTTGATACAGTGGCTAAATTAACAAGAAATAAAGCTTCAACTTCTGATGTTTCCAAAGAGCACAGCAGTAATGACTTTATGAACTTCTTTACTTGCAAGATTGATAATATTAGAGAGAAAATTATAACCATGCAACCGTCTACTACAGTATTGTGTCAGACAGTGCATTGTAGTGTCCCTGATTGTTCCTCCCGCTTGATAAATAAACTACAGCTCGTACAAAATGCAGCAGCTAGAGTTCTTACTAGAACTAGGAAGTATGACCATATTAGCCCAGTTCTGTCATCACTGCATTGGCTTCCTGTTAAACATCGTATAGATTTTAAAATCTTGCTAATTACTTACAAAGCACTAAATGGTTTAGCTCCCCATTACCTAAGCGAGCTCTTAATGCATTATAGTCCTTCACGTTTATTGCGATCTCAGAATTCAGGCCAGCTGATAATACCTAGAATATCAAAATCAACCGCAGGCGGTAGATCCTTCTCCTATTTGGCACCTAAACTCTGGAACAATTTTCCTAGCATTGTTTGGAATGCAGACACACTCTGTCAGTTTAAATCTAGACTAAAAACGTATCTCTTTAACCTGGCATACACATAACACATTATCAATTTATATTTTTCAAATCCGTTAAAGGATTATTAGGCTGCATAAAATAGGTCAGCCGGAACCAGGAACACTTTCTATAACACCAGATGTACTCGTTACATCTGAAAAAGAATGGCATCTACGCTAATATTAGTCTTTCTGTTTATCCCGAGGTTTACCGTAGTCAACCGGATCCGGGCCGTATTCAGCTGAGACCAAGGACCGGAGCCATGACACGACCACAACGCAGCCCTGAAGTATCAGCAGAGATCGAGTCGACTAGATCATCCATTGTGAAGGCCTCATCGACACGACAGCCAGTAGCACAGTTCCTCAACAAACCGTCCATACCGGCGTGATGAATACGATCCTCAACTGGACATGACCACAACGCAGCCCTGAAGTATCAGCAGAGATCGAGTCAACTAGATCATCCATCGTGAAGGCCTCATCGACACGACAGCCAGTAGCACAGTTCCTCAACAAACCGTCCATACCGGCGTGATGAATACGATCCTCAACTGGATGGAACTGAAATAAACACTTTGATTGGTGCGATCCTATCAGACTTATGATAGCAACCTGATTCGTAACAAAGCACTGTTCGCCAGAGGAGAACTGGCCCCCCGACTAAGCCTGGTTTCTCCCAAGGTTTTTTTTTCTCCATTTTAACACCTATTTGCCACTTGTTTGCCACCTGTTTGCCACCTGATGTCACCTGATGGAGTTTGGGTTCCTTGCCGCTGTCGCCTTTGGCTTGCTTAGTTGGGGACACTTGACATTTGACTTGACATTTGATATTCAACAGTATTCTTGACATTTAATCAACAGTGCTTCTGATCTGCCTGCATTGACACTATTCTTTAAGAGCTGCTGTGCAGCCAAAATTATGTACCAGTTATCAATGTAAAGCTGCTTTGACACAATCTGCATTGTAAAAAGCGCTATATAAATAAAGGTGACTTGACTTGACTTGACTTAATAAGATTAAGAGAAAACTGTTATTCATTTTTATGGAAACACTTTACAATAAGTGCAACCGTAATCGCACTCTCACAATATTTAAAATGCAAATAAGACCAAATTTTTCTTTGATACAGAGCTAAGAGATGGTTACAACTACACTGCCCAGCCTAAAATAGCTTTCATATTGAGAGATATTTGCATTCATCAGGGAGCCGCTTTCAAAATGCGGGGTTTTGAAATCGCGTTTGAATGCGCCCTAGTGCTTACTTTCACTTTCACGATCGCGCGTACTCTGTGAATATATGGAGCGGCGGCAACCGTTATACAACTGAATTAAATGTTTTTTATTTAAATACAAAGCAAAACGACAATGGAGGCGTAATGTAAACGTAGCGGTGGCATATCCTTTCCTAATCATCCTAACCACTCTGTCATGGCAACATCACGAGACTACTTTTCGCCTCGACGAGAAATCTCGTCACAGTTTAGTCTCGCGAGATCTCGTGACACGAGATCTCGTTACACCCCTAGTAACCGGCAGAGGAGCATCTTGGCAGCAGGGATTAAATCTTTAATGTCTGGGATAAGAAAATCTAAAATGTAGAATTGGATGCACTTTGTAATGGTAAAAGATTATCCAAAAAACGTATGATGCAAGTTGTGCCAAGCTCTTGTCCTATACTCAACAATGACAAACACTGCGGCGCGCTTCTGCCGGCCAACGTTAACGAGCTGACTAATGTTAGCTGATAGCACGCTTTTTGAAAAGACTCAAACGGACACCGGCAGATCGCGTGAAAGACTGGATTTTTCTCTCTCGACCAGGTAAGGTTCAAGTGATTTCAAAACATTTCAGCCCGTTCTAATTAGATTTTTGGATGCTGTGAATGTTTACCTAATACTGCCACTGCAGTTTAGCGTTTATTGTCTCTGCAGTTAAAAAGACAAAGTTGACAATTCTGGCTATACTTTCGTTATTTTAATAATTTCTTTAATTTTATTTTATTTATCGATCACTCTGGGTTATCTAATTTAACTATTTGTGGCTTGTGTGTTGAATATATGTTCCCCTGCACTTCAGGCATTTTGCAGTTTTGAATTGATTATAATTTTTTTATTAGGCTATTTATATATTTTTGTTTATTAGAATGGTATATTCCGTTCTAATTCAAATCTGTAAATTAATGTTTGATTAAACAATTATTAAATTTTTTATTAAATTAATTTAAATTTTTGTTTTTTGGTGCATCGATGTTGCGCTGTATAGTTAAAGCTTGCTCGCACAGGCAATTTAGCTGATTTAATTTGATTTCCCGACATATGAAATGCATATCTTTCTGCAGTTATTAATATATATATTTTAAGGTTTATTGATCCAAAATGTTGTTATTCATTTTCTTCTATATCTTTGAGTGGTGTTCTGTACATCGTGGCTGTGAATGTTTATCCACATTGCCTTTCATTTGTTTAAAAAAGATAAAATAATTGTCAGTTTCGTCTATCACTTGACAGGCAGTTTGGTCGCTTTATTAGAAAGTTGTTTCTCTCTGCTGTGTGTAAAAGAAAATAAAAGTTTTGCCTAAAGCCGCGGGTATAGGCCTAGTGTCCCGCTCCATCTCGTGCACAGTTCAGCGCGCGAACCTTTCAAAGTGGACTGCGCACTACCTAGTATAAATGCTTCTGCATTGCAGTTGAATTTCTCAACTTGAAGTTCTTGATGATCCAGTAAATAGTTCTTTCAGATGCTTTGCATCAAAATGGCCTCGCATGCAAAGAAATTGCTGCAAAGCGATGATGGGTACATGTCTTTCTTTAGAGGTAACCATTGAAGAACACAATGACTGGAAGCACTTTTTCCTCCTGACTAGAACTTGTTTGCACTTTCCCATGTGCTGATGTGATTAGTGAAATTATGCTAGCTGGTCACCTTTTACCAGGACTTCAAACAGGTCCTTTTTTTTTTTTTGCCAATGAAGCATTTACTGTATACTGTAAATACTGTATGTAAAATGCATTTTAACAAGCAGTTCAGTGAGGGTTTCTGAGACTACAACCCACTGCAGAGAACCACCAAAACTTTTGGCCATGGCTTTACCCTATCATTCAAGTGGGGGGCGGGACCATAATAAATTGCCTTTTTTGAAAGGTAATGTAGGTACACAAGGAGGCCCTTGTGGTGGAGAGACAACAGAAGAGAAAACATTAAGAATCTCATTCTGAGCAGGATGTCTCAAAATTAGGATTCTCCTAATCTATGTTTTTGTGAGAATTATGACGTATTATGAATTATTTGTTTACCTAGTTGTCCCCATTAAATGACGAAAAGTCATCAAATATGAAGCAAAAAAAAATAGACCCCAAAGATAATACGAGGGTTAATGATGTATAGTTTATCAAGGTAATTACATTACATCTTACCGTAAATTTGAGCTAATTTAAACAAAGAAGCTTCAGTGCGTCGGCGCACTCACAAAGGTTAACAGGTTAAACGTGTGGAATACATACACTATTTTGCCAAAAGTTTTGGGACGCCTGCCTTTACGTGCACATGAACTTTAATGACATCCCATTCTTAATCCGTAGGGTTTAATATTGAGTTGGCCCACCATTTGCAGCTACAACAGCCTCAACTCTTCCGGGAAGGCTTTCCACAAGGTTTAGGAGTGTGTTTATGAGAATTTTTGACCATTCTTCTAGAAGCGCATTTGTGAGATCAGGCAGTGATGTTGGCGAGAAGGCCTAGCTCGCAGTCTCCGTTCTAATTCATCCCAAAGGTGTTCTATCGGGTTGAGGTCGAGACTCTGTGCAGGCAAGTCAAGTTCCTCCACACCAAACTCGCTCATCCATGTCTTTCTGGACATTGCTTTGTGCACTGGTGCGCAGTCATGTTGGAACAGGAGGGGGTCATCCCCAAACTGTTCCTACAAAGTTGGGAGCATGAAATTGTTCAAAATGTCTTGGTATGCTGAAGCATTAAGAGTTCCTTTCACTGGAACTAAGGGGCCAAGCCCAAACCCTGAAAAACAACCCCACACCATAATCCCCCCTCCACCAAACTTTACACTTGGCACAATGTAGTCAGACAAGTACCGTCCTCCTGGCAACTGCCAAACCCAGACTCGTCCATCGGATTGCCAGACAGAGAAGCATGATTTGTCACTCCAGAGAACATGTCTCCACTGCTCTAGAGTCGAGTGGCGCTGTGCTTTACACCACTGCATCCGACGCTTTGCATTGCACTTGATGTAAGGCTTGGATGCAGCTGCTCGGCCATGGAAACCCATTCCATGAAGCTCTCTACTCATTGTTCTTGAGCTAATCTGAAGGCCACATGAAGTTTGGAGGTCTATAGTACTACAGCGCTGGTGAGCGTAGTAGTTTTGCAAATACAGTACAAGAAATCTCGATGGAGGTGGGTAATTTTCGAAATTGTCTAATAAATTCATAATATACATTGTTTTTGAATTACCGTAAAGCATTTTGTCACTCTCGCGTGAACGTGAACATGAGGCGAGATTGTGTCGGGTCGGTGCACCTCAACTTGCAAGTGCTGTTTTCTGGCGTAGACGTGCCAGAGGGGGTTAGTGCACGCCTCAAACACACCACTACAAGTCAATTAACCATCGTAAGGACTTAGAAAACTATTTATGAAGGTAAAAAAAAGTTACTTAGTTCTGCTTTAAGTCATTATTTCAAGATAATATCTCGTTATTTCGACATAACTTGTTATTTCAACATATCTCATTTTGACATAGGTCGTTATTTCGAGATATTAAGTCATTATTTCGACATAACTCGTTATTATCTATCAAGTTTAATAAATGACGTACAGAATTCAATGTCTTCAGTGGCATAACAGTAGCAAGTTCTAGCAGTTCTAGCTTTTACCGCGATCACTGTGGGTTCGAATCCGCCTTTTGCCAAGCTTGCTCTTCTCTATTTTCCCATCACATATCACATCAGAAAGGCATTTATTTTCAATAAATATGAAAAAATTTTCTAAATGTGGAAATAAACTGCCTAACGAGTGTTTAATAATATTAAAAGTGTTTATTGGGTAGGGTTAGGGGAAGGTGTTGTGTGGGTTTTTATTCTCCCAATAAGGCAGCATCCATTTAATAATTTTAATAAATATAATCATTTACAGTGCAAATAGCTGTAGATGATATTTACACTAAGTGAAAATAGCAATACATTCTATTAACATTAAGTGTTGATAACAGCATTTTCTCTTTCAATATTAGCCACTAGAGGGCAGAATAAGACAGGGAATCAAAGAACGCATTGTAGTTATATTGACCTACTGTTACAAGTTGGTGCTCCCAAATCCCAGAGGTTTATCATGGGAATTTGCATTCATGCCAGGAATTTTATTCATTCCAGGCTAACCTTTATTGAGGTTAAATTTATGTAGCCCATAACCCATAGTAAATATAATCATTTATAGTGCAACTATCTGTAGATTCTATTCACACTAACTGACAACAGCAGCATTTTTTTAACAATATGCTATTTACACTAGGTGACAATAGCGATATATTCCATGTAAAGGTAGCAGTTCTTTGCAAGAAGTGTAAATAGTAATTAGATGCTGTACATTCTATTGGCAGATACTATTTGCACCTCAGTATTTTTGTAAATTAACAGGAAGCAATAATATCATACAGTGCAAATGATTATATTTATTAAAATTATTACATGGATGCTGCCTTATTGGAAGAATAAAAACCCACCCAACACCTTCCCCTAACCCTACCCAATAAACACTTTTAATATATTAAACAATCGTTAGGCAGTTTATTTCTAATTTTAGAACATAATTTTCATATTTATTGAAAATAAATGACTTTCTGATGTGATATATGATGGGAAAATAGAGAAGAGTGAGCTCGGCAAAAGGCAGATTCAAACCCACGGTGATCGCAATAAAAGCTAGGACTGCAAGCCTTACTTGCTACTGTTGCGCCATGAAGACATTGAAATTTGTACATCATTTATTAAACTTGATATATAATAACGAGTTATGTCGAAATAATGACTTAACCCTCTGGAGTCTGAGGCTGATTTGGGGCCTGGAGAAGTTTTGACATGCCCTGACATTTGTGCTTTTTTCAGTTGTTCATAAACATATTAATGACAAAAGTGTCATTACACTGTATTCAGCATAAACTAGGCTACCATAATATGTGAGGAACATGTATGTACATGTTTGTGTTTTTGAAGGAATAACGTTTATGCGTGGTTATTGAAAAAACAAAAAACCTAAGTCACTGAAATTAGGCCAAAACAAATATATTAAATCTGTGTTCACAAGACTTCTGGGTATTGGAGGTTGTAGACTAGAGTTTTTGCTTCAAAATTATGTAAAAATTATCCTGCCTACTAGGGCTGCACGATTAATCGCATGCGCTTGTCACGCGCATTTCGTCAGTAAAGCCGGTTCCCTGATTACCGCTAAATCGCCATCACCTGCTTTCAAATGGAGCGGCATTTAATAGACAGAGCCGTAGATCACTGACAAGCCACGCAATATCGCATTCATATCGCAGATGAATCGCCTTCGATAATGAACGCGATATTACGCGGTAATAAGGGAACCGGCTTTACTGACGAAATGCGCGTGACAATCGCATGTGATTAATCGTGCAGCCCTACTGCCTACTCTTTCATTTATAACAATATATTGATTTAGTTATTGTAACACACTTTTTGTCAAGAAACACAGTTTGGAGGCATGAATCATCATGAATAATGGGTGATTTACACCTGAGAAGACAAAAGAATCACATAAAGAAGCTCTAATGAGCTGCATAATAATGAGCTCTTTCAGTCAGGTAGGCTGTGAAACAAATAGCAATACTTCACACCAATACTGTGAAATATTATTACAATTAAAAATAATGGTATTCTATTATATACTTAAAAATATAATGTATTTCTGTGAAGCAAAGTGTCTGAACAATTATGTTTCCTGTATGGCATTTAATATAGCCTTTTAGCTTGAAAAGCATGCACATTTGGAGAAATATTGATGGATTCTCATATGTTTGTCAATTTTCTATACAGAGGAGTAATATTTATTCAATATTTATTGTCATCACTGTGAGCGCTGGATACTGTGTTTTCAATTCTTACTTGCAGCCGGAGGGCGCTCTGTGCACATTGAGTCCACAAATTCATCTAAAGAAGAACAGGAACCAGGAACTAACGGCATGTCTTCTAGAGATCGCCATGGCTTTAACATCCAGATAAACACTTTTCAAGACAATAAATACAGGATTGAGATGATGTCTGCATGTGTTGCCTCAGAATTTGCGTCTGAATAGCGCTCGCTCCGTGGGCGTGGCCGCATTAGCGGATAATGAGCTGAATCACGGACTTCTGACATGGCTCTCTTTTCATACAGATTACATACACAGAGAATATTTGTTTTCGATTTGACATACACGATTTAAAACCTGACATTTCTACGTTTTTTTTAGACATAATCTCATTTTTGTGTCATTAGTATTCACTAAATTACAGCTCATTTTCTGAGAACTATCAGATTGGACTTCCTTCAGAGGGAGACGAGAGATCACGCATCATGTAAGTTTTCTTTATTTTGCAAAAAGCACAACATTTTGTTTTTACTCTGAGTGTACACAAATAAAAGAAGATATTCTATAGTTTCAATTGATATATTACTTATGTCTCAATGACAAAAAATGACGGAGTATTTTAAGTCTGTTTTGCTGCAATGTGAAAAAATCCTACAAAACGCGCCGGCGCGTTACCCGACTCCAGAGAGTTAATATCTCGAAATAATGATATTTGTTGAAATGAGTTATTTTGTCAAAATAACGACTTAATATCTCGAAAAAACAAGATATTGTTGAAATAAGTTGTCAAAATAACTAGATATGTCAAAATAACGACTTATAAGTTTTCTTCTTCTTTTTTTCTCTCCACCATAAGTTTTCTTCCTCTTCTTGTGAATGCTTATGTGCCATAGCTCTAGCTATCCTTAAACTAAATTTTTTATATTGTAGGTCAGTAATGACAATACCACAGTTAAGTCACCACTTGATTTGTTTATCTATGTAAGTTTTTTTGCTCTGGGTGACCTCATATTTAGGATTACTTTAATTAAAGCTTAGAATCTGTAAATTTTCCCCACTGTCCTTTTTAAACTCTGGAAAATATGAATTCTAGCAGAGACTTTAAACCAGCCTCAGTGAACTACCTCATACTTAATTCTTGTTGAATTGTGTTCTTGCCCTGAGCTGACTGGCAGAAATGAGAGTATCCAAGATGACCTATGTCTCATAAACATTCTGTTTGCTATGCCAGCACACAGCAAATGATTGCTGTAGTTTGTATCAAGGCTGCTGCCACATGGGAAAGCACCAAAAGTGCCATCCTCACTCCATGGCATCAATCCTTGTTGTGCCTTATGTACCCTTAACTAGACCTTGTTGTGTCGTTTTACCTCTCCTGATACACTTGATATGAACATTAAAATAGACGGCTGGGCATGCTTGGAAGTGTGCACACATTTTCATGCCTTGTTCAGAATTATGATACAAATGTTGTATAGAAATGTACAAAACAATTTACAAAACAATAACCCATTTAATATTTAATGATGGTCAACATATAAAATCAACATTTTAAATTTGTCATCTAGGTAAAGTGCTCTAGCTGGCTGACATAGATTATATTTAGTCGAAATTGCAAGAATGACTTGTGATAATCTTAATAGCATCTATGTAAATGGGTTCAAATATACAAAACAATCAGTAATGTTTTGAAATCATTTTCTAGCAAAAGGGATTATTTACTAAATAACTTTACTTTTAAAATTTTGTTAAATTTATTTAACTATAATTCCAACTACTGGAATTACATTCCAGTGCATTCAGTTTCTGACATACTCCATGCACTTGAGTCTGTCTGTTGACAACAGGACAAATAAAAAAGAAACAAACAAATAAGACAAAGAATGAAAGAAACAAAAAAAAAAGAAACACAGAAACAAAGAATGTTCGCTTTGTTCAGCTTTGCATCACAGAAATAAATTATATTTTAAAGTATATTCAAATAGAAAACCATAATTTTAAATTGTAATCATATTTCACAATATTGTTTTTTCTGTATTTATTATGAAATAAACACAGCCTTAATGAGCATAAGAGACTTCGTTCAAAAACATTAAAAATATTAATGTTTCCAAACTTTTGACTGGTAGTGTACTTCTGAGAGATGCAGGAGCATACAGCTTTAAAGATTTCAAGGGGCGGATACCGCAAGCAGGTTTGGGATCATGGAAGTACAACAGGCCATCCTGAATGGAATACTGAGAGAAATCAACAATTTCACTGTCCTGTTGGAACGCAGCCTCCATTTAATGGAGGAGATCACCTGTGATTGGATCATTAAGCTGTAATTGTCTGACATGAGAGAGTAAGAGTCACTGAAGGTAGTGTATGGAGATCAAGACCACCAATCACAGCATAGTCAGGAAGGAGGTCCATTGGTGACTCATCATCTGATTCCTTGACAACACATCAGGCACTTTGTTTCGAGATCCAGGCTTGTGGACAATGTCAAAATCGAAGTCCTGAAGGCAGAGAGACCACCGAGCAAGGCAGCCTGTGGGGTTGGGATGGGACATCAACCACTTAAGCCCACTGTGGTCAGTGAAGATTGTGACATGGAGACCCTCAACGTAAGGCCTAAAATGCTCAAGGGCCCAGATGACAGCCAGACACTCTTTCTAGGGCATGGAATAAGGGTTCTCTGATTTATGCAGGGCCCGACTAGCGTATGCCACAGCTACATCTCTGCCATGCTGAGTCCCATGTCGCAGGTATCGGCATGAATAAAGAAAGGGAGAGTAAAGTCAGGGAAGCTTAGCACAGACACAAGTTAATTTTCCTTTCAGAAGATCCATGGCATCCTGGCAGGCACTGTCCCAGACAAAAGAAACATCATTTTTCGTGAGAGCGAAGAGTGGTTTGGCATGGCGGGCGTAGTCCTGTATAAATCGACGATAATAGCCTGTTAGGCCCAGAAACTGCCTTACTTCACATTGACAGGTCCGTAACGGCCTACACTTTGTCTTGTTCTGGCAGGATGCCACTCGGACAAACACGGTACCCCAAGAAGGTAAGCTCTCTGCAACAAAACTGGCAAGACAAATTTAATGGTCAACCCGGTTGACTTGAGCCATGAAAGTACTTTCCCTAAGGTCATCAAGATGTTGCTTGAAAGTGGGTGAAGCCACAAAAATGTCGTCCAGGTAGACTGCACAGGACCTATAGATAAGACCAGCCAAGACACTGTTCATAAGTCTTTGAAAGGTCACTGGTGCATTGCACAGACCAAATGGAAGCACACGGAACTGAAACAGCCCACAATCTGAGACAAAAGCCATCACCAAGGAAGTCAAGGGACTCATCGACTCTCGGTAATGGATAAGAGTCCTTTGGTGAGCTGGTTTTTTCAACGACAGTCCATGCAAAATCGTAGTTCACTACAAGGTTTCTGAACTATCATGATGGGGGTAGCCCAAGGACCCATTGCCGGTTCAATGATGCCTTCGTTTATTAAAATTTTTCCTGCTTGGTCCTCAATCAATTGCTTTTTAGCTGGGGAGGTTCAATAGGGGGGAATGTGGACTGGCTTTGCAATCCCCGTGTCTATGGAGTGCTCTATTAGAGATATGCGAACCAGGTGACCATCGAAGAGGTCAGAGCACCTTGTCAAACTGTCAAGTAGCTCAGTCAGCTGCTCCTTTTCAGAATTACTCAGACATGCTTCCTCAACTTTTTCTTGAAGTGCCGAAAATGGGACTTCCGTAACCAACAATCTGCCTTCCAACTCTTGTACTTCTCTGCCTAAAGGATCGTTGCCTATGACAATAGTTCTGGATGGGATGTGAATGGTAATGGAAGCACGCAACATGAAGTCCATTTCCAAGACCAAGGTGGAGGGTATGCGTTGGACAATAGCAAAACGGTGATAAAAATGCTGTCCCATAAAGCCAAAAGCCAACCATGTAAGCCCTAAGGGTTGGCATGCCCCACTGTCTGCTAGTTTTATTGGGGGAGCGGTCTATGGTTTAACATTAGCCTTCATTTTGGCTTGATTTTAATGGATGCCTGCTCGCACTGCAGAAAGTGATGCACCAGTGTCAAGTGTAGCATCCAACACCTGGCCATGTAGGTTAATCTTGACTCTAAATGGAGTGTTCCAAAAGGAGGGTGAAGTGGAATCTTCCACATGACAAAGAACAGGTTGTTCTGGAACAGCAGCATTAGTTGGTGGAGGCAAATTCATCTTCTGGATGGAGGATTGCTCTGTGAATCATCCTCCCCCCCCTTGAAGTTTCCCTTCTGTCTGGCAAATGGATTTCCTTCCACTCCATTACTGCTTTTGGGTTTATTTGTATCCCTGACATCAAGAGTAGGTCCCGAATGTGCATCAGAGGACTCAGTTTGTTGTGAGCTCATTCTNCAATTGTAAAAAGCGCTATATAAATAAATTTGACTTGACTTGACTTGACTTCTGGATGGAGGATTGCTCTGTGAATCATCCTCCCCCCCTTGAAGTTTCCCTTCTGTCTGGCAAATGGATTTCCTTCCACTCCATTACTGCTTTTGGGTTTATTTGTATCCCTGACATCAAGAGTAGGTCCCGAATGTGCATCAGAGGACTCAGTTTGTTGTGAGCTCATTCTAGAAAGTGAGTTGCAAACTGGACATGTACGAGAAGTGAAGCCAGGCAGTGAGCACTTGTGACAGTAGATGTCTTTGCCAAGGTTAGCCTTACTCTGAACTGAAGTTGGGAAACAGTTACTTGGTCCAAGAACCACACAGAGCTTGTGAGCCCTCAGAAGATCCATGACCGAAGAAACAGAGGTTCCAAAGAGTGCAACTCTACTTTTCAAGAGCATGTTTAGAAAAAATAAGGTTTGTTCTTGTTCTGGTGAGGGAATTTTCAGCTTTCTGAACTCACTTAGCATGTGGGCCACAAAAGTAGGGAGGGGCTTTTCAGGTCTTCAGGACGGTCCAAAATACCTCTCATTATTTGTTCCTGGCTGTCAGAAGAAAGACTTTCCTAGAGAAATCACAGAATTGGGCCCATGTAACGACGTGTGTCAAGGACGGTGAACCATTTCTTTGGTTCTTTTGCCAAAAACCATGGCAGCCCATGAAGGATTTGGGCATCGGTCAAGTCAAGGGAGGTTCTGTAAACATTGACCGATTGGAGCCAGTCCTCAGGGCTTACACGTCCATCTCCCGCAAACACAGGTGGCTCAAGTCTTGACTGGTACAGTACTGATGCAAGGATTCTGCTAGTATTACTCACATCAGCAGAACTGGCCTGTGGTGAGCAAGTCACGTTTCTAAGTGAAACATTATCAGTGGTAATACCTTGTAATGGCACCTGGTCTGGTGGAACACAGCTGTATGGCATTGAGCTGTGTATGTGATGCTTTAGGGTTGTCGTCACCAGGGGGTCCAAAGCATCTTAGGACAGAATCACTGAGGCACTGTTGCAGCATTGATACTTCAGCTTGTAGAATTTCAACTGCCAGATACAGAGACAGAAGTTACGCTGCTGTAACTTCTGTCTCTGTATCTGGGGGCAGAATCTGGTAATGAGTAAGTCAGGCCAGTCTTAAAGTCTGGGTAAGAATCCATCACAATAAATGTGCATTCACATAAACAGCAGTATTGCAATTGCAAAAATTCTGAATGTAAACCAGAAATATATAAAATGCTATTAAAATGCACACACCATCAATAAAATCTTCAGCAAAATTCAACAATCTCACATCAATAACACCAAACTTTGTAATGCTTTGTAATGGCATTAACCCTCTGGAGTCGGGAAACACACCGGCGTGTTTTGCAGGATTTCTTTCACATTGCAGCAAAACAGACTTAAAATACTCCGTCATTTTTTGTCACAGAGAAAGACGTAATATATCAATTGAAACTATAGAATGTCTTCTTTTATTTGTGTGCACTCAGAGTAAAAACAAAATGGTGTGCTTTTTGCAAAATAAAGAATTTATTTAAAATAAAGATCTGTCGTCTCCCTCTGAACGAAGTTCTCAGAAAATGAACTGTAACTTAGTGAATACTAATCACACAAAAATGTGACAAGTCTAAAGAAACGTTGAAATGTCAGGTTTTAAATCGTGTAAGTCAAATCGAAAACAAAAATTCTCTGTTTATGTAATCTGTATGAAAAGAGAGACACGTCAGACGTCCGTGAGTCAGCTCATTATCCATTAATGGATGGAACTGAAATAAACACTTTGATTGTTGCGATCCTATCAGACTTATGATAGCAACCTGATTCATAACAAAGCACTGTTCGCCAGAGGAGAACTGGCCCCCTGACTAAGCCTGGTTTCTCCCAAGGTTTTTTTCTTCATTTTAACACCTATTTGAAACTTGTTTGCCACCTGATGTCACCTATTGGAGTTTGGGTTCCTTGCCGCTGTCGCCTTTGGCTTGCTTAGTTGGGGACACTTGACATTTGACTTGACATTTGATATTCAACAGTATTCTTGACATTTAATCAACAGTGCTTCTGATCTGCCTGCATTGACACTATTCTTTAAGAGCTGCTGTGCAGCCAAAATTATGTACCAGTTATCAATGTAAAGCTGCTTTGACACAATCTATATTGTAAAAAGCGCTATATAAATAAAGGTGACTTGACTTGACTTAATTCGGCCACGGCCACGGAGCAAGCGCTATTCAGACTCAAATTCTGAGGTGATGCATGCATACATCATCGCAATCGTGTATTTATTATCTTCAAAAGTGTCTATCTGCATGTTATAGCCATGGTTATAGCCAGAGCCATAGCGATCTCTGGAAGCCTCTGTTAGTTCCTGGAATGTCACATGGTATGCCTGTTCTTCATAACGAGACATTTGTGGACTAAAGGTGCACAAAGCGCCCTCCGGCTGCAAGTATGAATTGAAAACAGTACATCAGAGTATCCAGCGCTCATAGTGATGACAATAAATATTGAAAAAATATTACTCCTCTGTATAGAAAATTGACATAAACATATGAGAATCCATCAATATTTCTCCAAATGTGCATGCTTTTACGCTAAAAGCCTATATAAAATGCCATAGAGGTAACATGAATGTTCAGACGCTTTGCATCACAGAAATACATTATATTTCAAAGTATATTAAAATACCATTCTTTTCAATTGTAATAATATTTCACAGTATTGCTGTTTTTTTCTGTATTTTTGATATACAGCATGATGAGCATGAGACTTCTTTTAAAAAAATTATAATAGTAATGCTTCCAATCTTTTGACTGGTACTGTAATTTAAACTATAATAGCCAAATAAAAAAAATTCTTCACATGATGTGCAATTATACGTGCATGCATGAGATCACAAAAATCATGTTTTCTGTCAAGAGTGGACATTATATTATTGTTAATACTATTATCAGCATGATCATAGAGGGTATTTTCACATAGCCTACCTGACTGAAAGGGCTCATTATGCGGGTCATTATGTGGGTCTTTGTCTTCTCAGGTGTGAATCACAGCATTATTCATGAAGATTCACGCCTCCACCCAGGTGAAAAAAAAGTAAATTTCTATAATGTACTTAAAGTGCTCTATTTTCGTGCTCTAATTTTGTACTAAATATACAAAAAATTATTCTTTAGTACTTCTTAAGATAATCTTAAGAACATCTAAGATACAACTTGTAGTACACTATGGGTTCAAATGTACTATAAGTGGTAACTAAATATATTTTTTAAATACAGAGATAGTATATTAAAAACACATTTTAGTTCATATTTCATGGTGTCTCAAAATAGCACAGTTGAGTACACTTAGATGTTTTTAAGATTATCTTAAGCAGTACTAAAGAAATTTTTTTGGTATATTAAGTACAAAATTAGAGCACGAAAATAGAGCACTTTAAGTACATTATTGAAATGTACTTTTTTTTTCACCTGGGCATGCATACTGTGTCTCTTGAGTAGGCAGGATAAATTTTACATCATTTTGAAGCAAAAATTCTAGTCTACAACCTCCAATACCCAGAAGTCTTGTAAACACATAAGTTTTTAAGTTAATAACCACGTATAAACGTTATTCCTTCAAAAACACAAACATGTACATGTTGTTCACATATTATGGTAGCCTAGTTTGTGCTGAATGCAGTGTAATGACACCTTTTCCATTAATATGTTTATGAACAACTGAAAAAAGCACAAATGTCAGGGCATGTCAAAACTTCTCCAGGGCGCCAAATCAGCCTCAGACACCAGAGGGATAAAACCACACACCTTTTCACCCTCTTTTTATGTGATAAAGTACACTATATTGCCAAAAGTATTGGCACACCCCTCCAAATCTTTTAATTCAGGTGTCACTTTGATTCCAATCACTTCCATGGCCACAGGGGTATAAAATCAAGCACCTAGGCATGCAGACTGCTTCTAAAAACATTTGTGAAAGAATGGGTCGCTCTCAGGAGCTCAGTGAATTTAAGCGTGGTACCGTGATAGGTTGCCACCTGTGCAATAAGTCCATTCGTGAAATTTCCTCACTACTAAATATTCCACGGTCAACTGTTAGTGGTATCATAACAAAGTGAAAGCAATTGGGAACAACAGCAACTCAGCCATGAAGTGATAGGCCACATAAAATCACAGAGTGGGGTCAGCGCATGCTGAGGCGCACAGTTTTGGACAGAACAGTGACATTAACAAGAACAAGACAACCAGCCAAAATTGCTGTCAAGAGGCCTACAGCAACATTAAAAGAGTTGCAGTTCTTTCTGAAAAGTCCTGGTTGCTCCTTACATGTGACAACAATCTCCCATATTCTCCATCTGCCTGGGTAGTTTTCCAGCATTTGGCCCCACCTAAGTGCCATCATGTCCAAAATTGAGCACATAATGTCTGACAATGAGTCCTTCTTCTCTGCAGAAACTCTGCCGCAATTCACCGGCCTAATGAGCCATCTCCCTCTGCTGAGCCATCATAGAGCCATCATCTCAGGGGCGTCAGCCTTCCTGAATGGATCCCACACACCAAGACACCAAAGCCTACCCTCACCCCTGCTGGCAAGAAGTACACAATTTCTCATTCTCTCCCCTATCCTTGGCAATTGGCATCAGGGGCGGACACTAGTGTGAGGTTGTCTCCACAATTGGTGCAGGCCCTGACACAATATTTTCCTCCATTTTCTCCCTGTACCTCCTTCAGCCCAAGGGCCTGACCCAAGCGTGACGTTGCCTCCGCAAACAACCACAGCCCCAGTCCTTTTCCCTCCTATCTCTCTCAATTCAAGTGTGCTCCAACTGTAAAACACTGCATGCATCATCATTGCATCACTATCAGATCCCGGAATTCCTATAGCTTTAGCCAAAGGTTTTGATATACAAAAGATGGTGCACTCATATTATTATGAATGGGAGAAAGTGCAATGCACAATATGGCTACATAAGTCCCACTTTCTAAATAAAAGAGCCAGTCACCAATTAGGAAAGCCTTCGCGTAACTGCAGCTGCTGTTAGAAGTTCTGGTTCCCACAAAATAAAGTTCTGGGATGGACGCATAGGACTGCACATGCATATCTGCTTGGTCTAGCCTAAAAAATACACCTTTTAACCCTATTCAAAAAGAAACAACATTTATGGTACAGTTCATGCCAGATTTTATTGCTGGTTTGAAATATGTTATTTAAATGTGAGTTCGGCAAGCAATTTGAGGTTTCAGGATTTCCCCATTTGAATAGATAGGACTTGGTCTTGGATGCCCGAAAAAAACGGCTGATGGCATTGCAAATAGAGCCGCAAAATGAACAGACTTTCCCTGAAAAGGATTTGGCTTTAACCAAGCAGCATGTCAAGGCATTCCATAATATTATCTCAAGATCTATGCATTGATCTAATATTGTGCTTGGTTCATTTGAATCAAAAACTTTTTTTTTTCTTTTTTTTTTGCTTATTTCTGAAGATGGACAACTTGGTTCAGGCTAAATAAACGTGTTAATTCGACATGCAAATGGCTCGAAGTGCAGGTTGAGCCCTACCGTTCAAATGCAGTGAAAGCTCAGCCCCTTTTTAGTCACTGGGCACCCCTGTTCATGTTGCAGTGTGGGCTCCCCATTTGGAGGCAGTGACAGCGCCAAGTCTTAATAGTTTCACCCTTCCCCTTTTGAAGAGGAGAGTTGAGCCCTCCCCACAGAATGCAGGCAAGGCTTACCTGTCCAATTCTGTGAGCATTCTGTCAAAGATCCCATTGGATGCTGTGAGAGCCCTCCCAATCGAACAGCCAGACCCAATTCCGCAAGTCCCCTCTACACGTTGACACCCCGCTTGACTGCTGTCGGGGCTTACCCATCTAATGCAGTGAACTGGAGGCTCCCAACGGATGCTGTGTGGGCCCTTCCTGGCCCTCTCGGTCAGGTGGTTGAATTATAGTGTGCCAGTCCAAGCCACTGGTGTAGCTCGCTCATCCGATGCTATGAGCTGCAGGCTCCCGTCGAATGCTCCGTGAGCCTTCCCAAGTCGGGGTAGTTATTCCAAGTTTTTTATGTTTATTTTTTTTCTCTGATATGTGTCACTTGTTTTCAGTGGAATTGTACAGGTTGTAATTTTTACATTAAACATGCTAAAGTTCTGATATGATTTATCTTTATTTTTTTACATTAAAAAAAAGTGTGTT
>RJVU01030878.1:391695-413625 GCA_003731715.1 Anabarilius grahami
ATTGCACACATGTATAATTAAATACAAATTACACACATACAATTACAAAGACCACAGGGCCCTACACAATCCAGATCGCTTGGCAGAAGAAGGACTTCTAAAACAATTCAAGGACTTCTAAAATCATGACATTTATCGGGGTTCAAAAGCTTTAAGGCCTTTAAGCACTTCAGCAAAAAGATATTACGTTTTATTTAGCAAGCCTGTAACCACTTAAAGCATTGAAGGAAAAGACCATTTACAGCCAATACAGGCGATATTTGCCAATGGAAATATATGGGTTTTAAAGCTTTTTAACAGTTATAGCGCCACCTATGGTCCGATCTTCATAAAAAAAATGCATGCTTGTTTAGAATCATATGTCGCATGTGCTCACCTATTTCCGTGAATTCCAAGCTTTCGTTTAGGAGTTATAGGCTTTTGTGGTCACTTGGCCATGCCCCTTTTCTAATTGACCCTGTTATAGCTACCCTAAGGGTCAAGTTCAACCTNTTTTTTTTTTTTTTTTTTTTTTTTTTTGATAATTATTGACCTAGAGAGTCCAGAGAATCTTTCTGCACTGGTTTGGTTCCGATCGGGTGAAAATCCTAGGACTAGTTCGCAAAAGTAGGTTTTTTACATAATAGCAAATAATCAACGATTTGATTGACAGCAGTGGTTCTCTCTGTAGTGGTTCTACAGAGGCTTTAAAACTCGTTAGCGCCACCTAGTGGCCAATTTATTTCAAAATTCTCACAGACCTCTAGGACCATGAGTCGAACATGCCCACTGAGTTTCATTCTGATCGGCCTCCGTTAACTTTGTCTAATAGGTACTCAGAATTCATTGGCTGATGGCAGCCATGTTTTTTGAGATACGCCAATGTCCTCATAAATTATCATGGCACCTTGGACCAAGACACTGCATACCAATTTTCAAGTCAATCAGATTAACGGTTGCGTAGTTATAGCTGTTTTTATGTTTTTTTTTACGTGTTATAGCACCACCTAGTGGACAATCACCACGATTTTTTACTGTGACCAAAAATTTAGCCCATAAACAGGTGTTCCGAGTTTGGTGAAAATAGCTCATTCTGTTCACGATTTATAGCCGTTTAAGTAAAAGTTACCTCGCCCACTTTGAACATTTTAGCACCCCTTAGCGACTGTGAATAAAAATGTAAACTTTTTTCCGATAACTTTTGAAAGTCAGACTCCAGAGAACATTTCTGCACTGGTTTGGTTCCAATCGGGTGAAAAACCTAGGACTAGTTCACAAAAGTAGGTTTTGGACAATTGCGTAAAAATTTTCATAACGGAAATGAAATCGGATACATACGTTTTGTCCTTCTTGAGCCAAGGATTCCAACGGGTAAGGTTCTTGAGTCTACGACAAACGGTCTAGGAGTAATCGGCAGTTTCGCTTTTTGACCCCACTCTGTCAACCTCTCCTCCATTTCTGTCCTATCATCTGACAAAGTTTCAAGTCTCTAGCACTTACGGTTTGGGCTGCACGATTCGTTTTACGGCACAAGAAAAATAAAAAAATTCCTAACAATTACAATAAGGTTTCAGCACTACGTGCTTGAACCGCTAACAAGCAGCATTTACCAGGGTTCAAGCACTTTTAGGCCTTTAAGCACATATGCACAAAAAGGAATTGTTTTATTTAGCAAGCATGTGACCACTTAAATCACAGAGGAACAGCTATGATATATGCTAAAACAAACACAGAGAAAGAAAAGGCTTAAACAATAATACTTGATGCACACTAAGCATGCTTACACACACACACACACAGACACATATTTTCTTGTAGATTCAGTATTTGAAATACATGATGGGTAACACTGTTTTCTGCAAATCTCTATAACACCACTTTCAGGTTTCATTTTACTCATAATGTGGCACAACTGTTAAAACTAATACTCGAATGGAAATAAAGTGATGAATTTTGACAAAAAAGGGATAGTAAATTTTAAAATAGTGATTTTATAAAGTCTAAATATGAATTATAGAACAATATTTGTGAGTAGTATGACAACATGACTTTTAAACAGCAAGTGTCAGCAAAGGACCACTTGTTGGCTCACTTTCATTTTAAAATAGTCTGTTTTATGTTTAAAGTACATTTCCCATGTTAACTCCATTAATTAAACGTGGTTACACACCCATTTTGTCGCAGATATGGATATTTCAATTCGATGATAGGTTAGAAAATGCTTATTCCAGGTTTCCACTTTAAAAATCATCATTTTCAGGTCTTAATGTAATTGTAATTTTATATAATTGTCAAAAGAACAAATGAAGTGGTAAACCTTGACAAAATGTGATTTGCAATGTTACAATAAGGATTTATATAAGTTTCAGAGGAATTTTTAACCCTTTCAAGCGTGAGTTTAAAACATTCTAACTGACCCCCCAGAGTGAGTTTTTTTTAAGGCGACCATTATTTTAGAACGTTTGCCCTTATTGTTTCCATGGTGACGCATCATGCGTGTCACATACGCTGAACGCAGCCACAATAACACTGTATGACAGATGGATCGCTATTATTTTGTTTTTCCTTTTTTATTTAAAATATTCACAAACTTGCTTACCATGTCATCAACTATCTGATATTCCGATTCTCAAATATGTGTAAGTGAGTGTGTTTTGTCATTTAAAAACCTTTATAAATTATCTTTATCTTGATCTATAATGCGAGATGAGCGCCGCCATCTTAGTTTGCCCCGCAGTCCTGTCAGTCGAATTTACAGCACGTGAATTCATCAGTTTCTCCCGAAATATATGCAAGTAAGTGGCTGGTGAACTGGAAGAATAATAGAGTAAACTTTATAGTTACTTAAGCCAATTATGTGTGTCTGATATGAATAAATGTCGGCAAATTATATTTGAATGGATTGTTATTGCTGCTTCCACTGATGTCTGACATCAGTGTGTATTTTATAAACTCTAAATGTATTGTTTTACTGGTGCTTATGCATATTTAAATGTCTGAAACCTTAAAAGAAACATTATGTGGCTGAAAACACTGCATAGATGTGATATATGACAAGAGATGAGCGCGTCCGTCTCGCAGCCAAAGTGCGAAAGCACAGTTTGAATCTGGCAGTTATGTGACGTCGCTGAACGTTCTAAATCCCAAATGTGGGACCGTACTGCTCAAAGAGTTAATGACAAAACCTGGCCTTTAATGGCCTTCTAACACCATGTGGTGGCACAAAATGACAGTTTCATGCAATTTACTAAGGAAAAAATGTTTTTTAAAGGTTTTTTTAATAGTTAGTGCCACCTATTGCTCTATCTCCACCACTTTTTTTGGGTGTCTTGTTCCGATTGGCCAAAATCCTAGGACAAGTTCGCAAAAGTACTTTTTTCACATATTCGTGAATAATTAATGAACGATTTGATTGACAGCATTGGTTCTTTAGGCAAAGTTGTTCAGAATGTGAAGATCTATCCAATTATATGAATATTGTGTGGATGTGCTAAATGTCACGTGATTACTGAGGCGTAAAAACTCGTTAGCGCCAACTAGTGGCCGATTTCTTTCAAAATTCTTACAGACCTCTAGGCCCAAGAGACGAACATGCCCACTGAGTTTTGTTCCGATTGGCCTCCATTAACCTTGTCTAATAGGTGCTCAAAATTCTTTGGCCGATGGCAGCCATGTTTTTTGAGATACGCCAATGTCCTCATACATTATCATGCCCCCTTGGACCAAGACACTGCATGCCAAATTTCAAGTCGATCGGACTAACGGTTGCACAGTTACAGCTGTTTTCATGTTTTTGTCAAATAATAGCGCCAACTAGTGTCCAACTAGTTTTTTATCGTGACCAAAGATTGAGCCTATACATGTGTCCCAAGTTTGTTGCAAATATCTAATTTCGTTCTTGAGTTATAGCCATTTTAGTAAAAGTTGCTCCGCCCATTTCAAAAGTTTTGAAGCCTCTTAGCGACCGTGAATAGAAATTTAAACTTTTTTTTTTTTTTGTTAGATTCTCTGGAGTCTGAATATTATCTGCACTGGTTTGGTTCCGATCGGACGAAAAACCTAGGACTAGTTCGCAAAAGTAGGTTTTGGACAAAATTCAAAATGGCGGAAAATTTTTCCAGGCAAAAATGAAATCAAAGATATACTGTACATTTTGTTCATCTTGAGCCAAGGATTACAATGACTAAGCGCTTGAACCCCTAAATAGTGAATATGGATATGGAAGTAAAATAATGCCATATGTTTTTGAAACAAAAAGCTTGTTGAATTGCACTACTTGAAATAAAATATGTATTGCATTAACCTTGCTTGTATTTTAAGGCATTGTAATTTTAGGGCTTGCATTTTTATGGGATGAAATTCAACATGGTTGTGTATTTAATCTGTAAATATTTCAATTCAAAACATTTCACCCACATTTTCATGGTTAAAAATTCAATAATCCATATTCACCTTTCAGATTTCTCTTCCAAAATATTAATTGTTTAACTCCCTCGGGTCGGCGGTCACGCCGGCGATACCACCGCGGTTTTTTTCTTACCAGTGTGAAAGAGACTCAAAATACTCTGTCAATGTTGCACATACAATTAAGAGCTATACACCATTTTAATCTGTGGAATATCTTCTTTTATTTGTGTACACTCAGAGTAAAAACAAAATGTTGTGCTTTTTGCAAAATAAAGAAAACTAACATGATGCGTGATCTCCCATCTCCCTCTAAACGAAGTCCAATCTGATAGTTCTCAGAAAATGAACTGTAACTTAGTGTATACTAATGACAAAAAAATTTGACTTACGCCTGTTTCACACTGCAAGCGTGAGCAGCGCGCGAGCGTCGCGTGAGCGTAACTACACCGTCACTGCAGCTGCAGAGACGCGCGAGTATTCACACTGGAAGTGTTTGTACAGCGTCACAGCAGCGGCTCGAAGCTGCATATAACGTGAGCATTTCTTTACAAAGACAGCTATAAATTTGTTTTTATAAGTTGGTCATTTAAAAACTTGAGAGTCTTGAAAGTTTGTTAACATGGGGAGGTGTACAACATTCTCATATAAACGTACATAAATAAATAAAAGAATAAAAGCCTTGTGTCATCCATTGCTGCACACGAATGAGGTAAGCTTTGTGTTTTACATCATCTGCCACGTGCAACATGTTTACAAGACAGCAAACTCGGCGAAAAAAGCAGCAAACTCGGGTTTGATTTGGGTATGCTGCAGCCTATATATCTGTGTAATAACTAAAATAATGTTCATATATCATATTTTCTGGCTAGTTTATTTTAGTTTTTTATAATACACCATACTTTAACCCAAACTGAATAATTAAAAACAAGCTTAAATGGGTAAATCTTGTATAATTATTTTTGATTCTTAATTTTCTTTTCTGTCATACTCAAATTCTTGTTAAAACACATTAGACATGCTTATTCTGTGCATTTTGAACACTTTTTGTGTGAAATTATATTTAGTTTGTCCATAAAAAGTGTGCTTTCACTTTAATTGAGCGTCAGCAGCGCAGCAAAAATAGACTCTGTGCCGAAACCCCCGCTTCACTGCTGCTTTCGCGACGCTCCTGCTTAACGCTTACGCGCTGCTCCTGCTGTATGTGTGAATGCATCCGTTGGTTAACATGCATGCCGAAAAAATTATGCGCTGCTCACGCGCTGCTTACGCTTGCAGTGTGAAACAGGCGTTATGTCTAAAAAAACTTTGAAATGTCAGGTTTTAAATCATGTAAGTCAAATCGAAAACAAATATTCTGTTTATGTAATCTGTATGAAAAGAGAGCCATGTCAGAAGTCCGTGATTCAGCTCATTATCCGCTAATGCGGCCACGCCAACGGAGCAAGCGCTATTCAGATGCAAATTCAGTCAATACATGCACTCATCGTCTCAATCGTGTATTTATTGTCTTGAAAAGTGTTTTTCTGTATGTTAAAGCGATCTCTGCCTCTGTTAGTTCCTGGAGAGTCACATGGTGGTTCTTCTTTAGATTAATTTGTAAACTAAAGGTGCACAGAGCGCCCTCCTGCTGCAAGTATGAATTGAAAACACAGTATCCAGCGCTCATAGTAATGACAATAAATATTGAATAAATAATACATAATTGTATTATTATGGTAACATAATTGTTCAGACACTTTGCATCACAGAAATACATTATATTTTAAAGTATATAATAGAATACCATTATTTTAAATTGTAATAATATTTCACAGTATTGCTGTTTTTTCTGTATGTTTGATATACACCATGATGAGCTTGAGACATGATCACAGAGGGTTTTTTCACAGCCTACCTGACTGAAAGAGCTCATTATTTATGCAGGTCATTACAACTCATTATGCAATTCTTTTGTCTTCTCAGGTGTAAATCATCCATTATTCATGATGATTCACGCCTCCACGCATACTGTGTTTCTTGACAAAAAGTGTCTTACAAAATTTAAATCTCTCTATTGTTTTATATGAAGGTGTAGGCAGAATAATTTTACCTCATTTTGAAGCAAAAACTCTAGTCTACAACCTCCAATACCCAGAAGTCTTGTGAACACAGATTTAATATATATTTTTTGGCTTTATTTCAGTGACTTAAGTTTTTTGTTTTTCAATAACCACGCATAAACGTTATTCTTTCAAAAACACAAACATGTACATACATGTTCCTCACATATTATTGTAGCCTAGTTTGTGCTGAATACAGTGTAATGACACTTTTTCAATTAATATGTTTATGAACAACTGAAAAAAGCACAAATGTCAGAGCATGTCAAAACTTTTCCAGGGCCCCAAAATTCCTCAGACCCCTGAGGGTTAAAAATACAACCTATAATATTCTACAGGCAACTTTCAGTTCATTTTATTTCGCTTTACAAATTCGCTTCCACAAATTCAGTGTTTCAAATTCGACAGAAAATTCAACATTTCACATCCGGGAACTGCAGGAAAAGCAATAGAGTACCGTGCATGTCCATCTGCTGTTAGTCGACCTCACCAGCAGGTGGTGCAAGCGTGTGTTGATGAAGAGCAGAGCAACAGTTAGAGCAAGTCATTCATTTCATTCACAAAAATGGATTTACATTAATGGAGCAAGCAGTAAGTGCATGTGTGATGATTATTAGGGTCAGTATATATGCAGAAAAGCTGATAAAGACACAAAAGACACAAACATTTTTACTAATGACATTATAATTTTTTACCATAGAGGTCTTAATATTCCTTGGTCAGGATTACTCCCAGGTATTTAATATGCTTAGCATCCCATTTTAGATTATATAAATGCCTAATTGACTGTGATGGGAAGAAATTAAATGATAAAACCTGAGTTTTGAAAACATTTATTTTATATCCAGATAGCTTCCCATACTCTACCAGTAGGTTCATAAGTAAAGGGAGAGTAGTTTCAGGCTCCGTAAGATATACATCATGATAATTACATCATCAGCAAACAACCTAATTACATGATGTTCTTCTCCAATTCTTAACCCACTCAAGTTCTCACTTTGCCTAATTGCTTGAGCCAAAGGCAAACAACAGCCCTGTCTCGTACCCCTATATAGGTTAAAAGTGGTCGTCAGATGTCCATTTACCTTAATTCTAGCTGTTGGTTCTGAATAAATTGTTCTAATACACTGTATTGAATTTTCACTAAAACCAAATCGCTCAAGAACCTGGTACAGAAAGGCCCAACTGACGCTATCAAATGCCTTTTCTGCATCAAGGCTCATAATAGCGGCACATTCATGGTTCTCCGTAATATTTTCTATAACATGTAATGTTCTTCTAATGTTATCATGTGTTTGTCGATTCTTGATAAAACCGGTTTGGTCCTCATCAATTAAATCAGGTAAGAAAGTTTCAAACCTTTTACAGAGAATCAAGGTATATAGTTTATAGTCCACATTTAAAATTGAGATTGGTCTATGTGACTTGCAAAGTTCTTTATTTTTACCTTCTTTTGGGATTACTGTAATGACAGCTTCCCTCCATGACGGGGGGGGGAGTTTACCTTCTTTAAAGGGGTGGTTCAGTGTTTTTTTTTCTAGGCTTGATTGTGTTTATGGGGCACAGTTTAACATGTTTTAATGCTTCGTTTTTAAAAAACGCTGTATTTTTCATATATTTTACCTTTATTCTACACCGCTGTTGAGTTCCTGGTTCTATGAAGCCCCTCCCTCATAAATACGCAATGGGCTCAGATTGGTTAGCTGGCCCAGTGTATTGTGATTCGCTGTCCAGAATACGTTATCACAATTCACGTTGTCCGGAAACACCACACCCCTTACCATTAGGGGCAAACGTTGCATGTGCTTCGGTCAAAGTCCAGTATTTGCTTCAGTGGAAATGTAATAACGGCGTCAATATTGCCGTATCAATTTGAGCCCACATCAGACCCAGATAGCAGTAATGATGAAGAGGGTCAAGCAGAACCTCTGTAAACACGGCTTTTATTAATGGTTGTTTATGAATGTTAAAGGGATAGTTCACCCAAAAATGAAAATTTGATGTTTATCTGCTTACCCCCAGGGCATCCAAGATGTAGGTGACTTTGTTTCTTCAGTAGAACACAAATGATGATTTTTAACTCCAACCGTTGCTGTCTGTCAGCGGTATAAAGCTTGTGAATGGTAACACAATCTATAAGAGTAAAAAAAAAAATGCATAGACAAATCCAAATTAAACCCTGCGGCTCGTGACGACACATTGATGTCCTAAGACAAGAAACGATCGGTTTGTGCGAGAAACAGAACAGTATTTATATCATTTTTTACCTCTAATACACCACTATGTCCAACTGCATTCAGCATTTGGTTAGTGAGGTCTGATCGCGCTCTGACAACAAAAGTGATGTCTCGCGCTCTGACAACAAAAGTGATGTCTCGCGCTTATACTTCAATGAGCGCCAGACTCCCACTTTTTTGCGTGTTCCCGGGGACAGTATTTATGTTAATTGCAAGGTTTATGATGTCACCAACCCGGGAAGAAGCTCGTTGTAGTCCAAACCGGTCGTTTTAGTAGGCATTAAACTGCCATAAATTTAAAAGACAATATCTCCGTTTGCATTGAACTTTCAGTGCTGTAACTTTGCAGATACTGTTTATGCTCAAGCAGAAACATTACACACTAACTAAAGTAAAAAAAAAAGTGAAATCGCAATGAACCAACCCTTTAAGAGTCTCATTAAATGATCTTAATAAGATTCAATTCCTCTCTAAATATCTTGTACCATTCAGATGGGAAGCTGTCACAGCCTGGAGATTTATTGTTTTTTAGTTCACTTATCGCTTTATCTATTTCTTCAATCGTGATTGGTGCAGTGAGGAATTTGTTTTGTATTGTGCCAATTGTGGGTAGATCTAGGGTGTTTAAAAATGCTTTCATCTTTTCTATACTTGTTTGTATAATGGTTTGTAATAATTCTCATAAATAGTTTAAATTTTTTTCTGGTTCATATACTAATTGTTTTGTCTTAGGATCCTGAATTTTGTAGATTGTATTTAATGCCTGTTGTTTTTTTAGTCGCCGAGCTAAAATCTTTGAACTTTAATTGAAATTGTAGTTGAAATTGAAAGTGAAAGTGAAAGTGAAGTGACATGTGGCCAAGTATGGTGACCCATACTCGGAATTTGTGCTCTGCATTTAACCCATCCAAGTGCACACACACAGCAGTGAACACACACACACCGTGAACACACACCCGGAGCAGTGGGCAGCCATTGCTGCGGCGCCCGGGGAGCAGTTGGGGGTACGGTGCCTTGCTCAAGGGTCTCACCTCAGTCGTGGTATTGAAGGTGGGGAGAGCGCTGGACATTCCCTCCCCTCACCGACAATACCTGCCGGACCTGAGACTCGAACCCATGACCTTTGGGTTACAAGTCCGACTCTCTATCCATTAGGCCACGACTGCCCCTCCTAGGGACCAGATTCGTAGTAGGTCTGCTTAATGTATCTCATCTTTTTCTCTAACTCACTTTTTAAAATTTAATTTATCTTTCTCCTTATTTCTCTGATTTGCTTGTGTGTCTCTGGGTCCTGGTTACTCTTATGTCTGTGTTCCAAAGCTTGTATTTCTTTAACTAGATTATCATATGCTGCTAATTTAGCTTTTTTTAAGAACAGCAGTCATACCAATCATCTTCCCCCGTATAACTGCCTTAGCAGCATCCATAGTCAAGTCAAGTCACCTTTATTTATATAGCGCTTTTTACAATGCAGATTGTGTCAAAGCAGCTTTACATTGATAACTGGTACATAAATTTGACTGCACAGCAGCTCTTAAAGAATAGTGTCAATGCAGGCAGATCAGAAGCACTGTTGATTAAATGTCAAGAATACTGTTGAATATCAAATGTCAAGTCAAATGTCAAGTGTCCCCAACTAAGCAAGCCAAAGGCGACAGCGGAAAGGAACCCAAACTCCATCAGGTGACATCAGGTGGCAAACAGGTGTTAAAATGGAGAAAAAAACCTTGGGAGAAACCAGGCTTAGTCAGGGGGCCAGTTCTCCTCTGGCGAACAGTGCTTTGTTACGAATCAGGTTGCAATCATAAGTCTGATAGGATCGCAACAATCAAAGTGTTTATTTCAGTTCCATCCAGTTGAGGATCGTATTCATCACGCCGGTATGGACGGTTTGTTGAGGAACTTTGCCATACAATAATGGGGCTAACATCCTCTGTATCATTCTCTTCCATATATAGCTTTATATCCTTTTTTATTTGTTTAACTATTTCTTTATTATTTAATGCTCCTACATTAAGTCTCCATAACATGTTCTTTCTTCGAGTGCTCATGTCTATTTTTAATTGAATTACATTATGGTTTGATAAATCAGCTACATCTATTTCACATTCTTTCTCTTTATGTCGATCTTCTTTACTTATCAAGAAAAAGTCAATTCGTGAGTGGCGAAGTACCTGTGTCGTCGATCATACTTTGTTCATTCCCCTTAGTTTGATTACCATAAGTTTTCTGACTCTTTGTTTTGGCACCCCCACTCATTTTAAATCAGAATGCGAGTTTAGGATTTAAAATTCAGGGGATAAATATATCTGACTATCGGGAGCTACTGAGTATGCAGCCGTTCACACCGCCATGTCAACTGGAAGCAATAGTTGTTTTGGCTTTATTTTTCTAACAGTATGTCTGTGGTTATGTTAAGTCTAAAAAAATAGAACAGCAGAACATCAGCTGAAAAATTTAAGGGTAAAAGGCTCAATTTATTGCCAATGTTCATACAGTGTCATTTTTATTATGTTTGAATGACAACTGCATACAAAATGTGTATTGATGTTTCATATTTCATTGTTTTCCAAAATTATTATTTATTTATTAACTTTTGAATACTGTGTATATGTTTATTGTCTATATATTGTTGTCATGATGGTAATGTTAAATGTTTAATTATTTCTGGGACCTGTAGAGAAACATAATTTCAGTCTCTCTGGGTTGAACTTGAAACTTGAAATGACAAACCACACTTTACAAAAATAATATCCCAAACTGTGATTCATCAGACATGACAGAAGTGGTTTGACACTTGTTGCGGTGTTGCTATCCTGTGAAATTCAGCTGCAATGGGAAGCTATCAAAAAAAAAAAAAAATAAATCACCCTCCCATTGTAAAATTAAAAATACAAGCTTTCACAAAATGACAAGGAGCCATCAAACACATCAATCCATCCACAAAAATAACTCTGCATTCTGGCCTTTCATTGGATGTGAGGCCAGCTTCAAAGACTGCCCAGCCATTTGCACATTCATGCAGTTGCTATGATACCAAACACATAAACCCAGCAATGCATGACAGTGAGCCATCGGGAGGCCTTCTGTCCAGCATTCAGACAACTGAGTTAGCGGTTGATTAATTCTTATGATTAAAAAGCTGAAGAGGTTGGAGAGGGCTGAGGAGAGGAGAAATTAAAAGACACGGAGCGTGGCACATACTGTATTGTAATGATGGCTCGACATGCTTGATTCGTCTCTATAGCATTCATAACACAAGAATTTCTCTCTATAATTTTAAAAACAAAATGTTATAGTAAAGTTGAAATTAGACAGTAAAGTTGAAAACTATATATAAAAAAAAAAATCAAATGAACATACAATAGTTCAGACTCTTTTTGTTCCAAGACTTTACTGAGAATGTTTGCATGCAGATACCTGATTTGGCATGCAGCAATGGAGCTAGCAGAGAAGCCCAAAGAAGGGAAATACCCTTGTCAGACTCCTCCACGGACTCTTATCCTCACATGCTCACACAAACAAAGTGGCTTCCCGAAGACAACAAAGCTGACGACACGTAATGCAGGCACCCTTTTGTATGCTTTGGTGCTGCATGTGACATTATCAGACTGATTTCGACCAACAAGACTGGCGTGATTTTACACGTGCTTCAGACACCGGGATTTTGACTTTTTGCACAGTGGGGCAGCACTCAAGTAAGTAGGGTCAATGACCAACTTTACACCCTAAATTGGGTTTCCACCCATGGGACCCAAGTTGCACAGAACCCTTTTGGGGCAGAGCTTTGGTAGGCTCGCTACTCTCAAAAGCTCAGTTTCTCCATGCATGGTAACTCCATGGTAACTTACCTTGTGAGTTGGTTGGTATGGTTGATACAACACTTGGAGTGCCCCATTGTTGATGTTGTTCTGCATGTCGTCTCTAGTTGTAGAGTGATATCTAGGAGACCCTACAGCAGGTGCCAGGCACGTCAAGGCAGACAAGTCCGGTCACTGGGGACCCACCATGGAGGAACTGTCACTTCACTGTCCAAGCACAAGGGCAAGCGCTACCTATTTGTCCCTTCCAAGAATCCCTGCAACAGTGCATGGCATGGACTGTATCTGCTCTGGATCACCTCCAGCCCAGAGGTGCAACGCCGTCAACCAGCATCTGCAACAAGCCATCATAAAGGAATTCCCAGACCCAGAATCTGAAAACGGACTGATCACTGCCCTTAACACAAAACAATGCCGGGACCAATCATTATCATGTAAGGACGTGCCACCTGGGTGTTATGTCATCAGCTGTCGACCAGATTTCAAGTCATGTAGAGAGGTATGTACAGTTTGATCGGTTCGTCTGTGTTTATTGAAGTAAACGAAGTAAGAGATCAGTTAAAGCTATACTTTTATTAACTTCTATTTAGTCCACGTGTGAACATAAACATTTATTTTAGGTATTGATGGATTCTTATATTTACTTCATAAAGAATTAATGTGCATATCATACAATGTTAGGATTTTAGATAAACTCCATAGAACGCATAACAGGTTTGACTGATGAGAGATGTTGTATAGACGATAATGAAAATATAATGTTCATTTATTTATTTACTGAGGATAGGAAATAGCAATCACAGCTGGGGTATGCGATAAATATCGTCTGCGATAATCATAATTGTTGTTTTAACAATGTGCGATCTGACATTGAGTATATCCCTCACACACCTATGAATGCACGCCTACATTACATGATGTAGTCTTGTAGATTAGACTAGCAATTGTACATTTGGAATCCACGCTTTCACTGTTTTTTCTCCAGAAATCAGAAAACAAATGTGACATTGATTTATAAAAGTTTAATAAACAAGTCAATATTAAGTGACACCACATTGCCTGTTTTTGCTCTATTTCATATTTTTTGTATGTTTTCATGTTTTAAATCATTTCAAATATCAGTATTCAATGTTTTATATTAAAAACATCATAACATTATTTATGCATTGTAACTGCAGGTTATTCAGTTGTCACCTCTGAGCTGTATTGAACTGTCTGTGTAAATACATCTAAATGAATGTCCAGCGCTCTCCCCACCCTCAATACCACGACTGAGGTGAGACCCTTGAGCAAGGCACCGTACCCCCAACTGCTCCCCGGGCGCTGCAGCAATGGTGAATTATTATTCACGTCGGCACAAATGATGTTCGACTTCGCCAGTCGGAGATCACTAAAATTAACATTAAAGAGGTGTGTGAACTCGCAAATTCAATGTCAGCAGAAGTAATTTGTTCTGGCCCTCTTCCTGTTCGTAGGAGTGATGAGATAGTTAGCAGGTTATCATCACTCAATGGCTGGCTGTCTAAGTGGTGTCCGCAGAATAATATAGGTTTCATAGACAATTGGAAAAGCTTTTGGGGCAGACCTGACCTGTTGAAAAGAGATGGTATTCATCCCTCTCGGGATGGTGCTGCTCTTCTCTCTAGTAATATGGCACATTGTCTTAGAACTAAAACATGACAAACTGGGGCCCAGGACAGGAAGCAGACAGACTGGCTAAACCGACCGTCTGCTAGCCGCCTCACGTCACAGAACTCAGATAATTCCCAACACATAGAAACTCTTTCACCTAGATATTATCACATAGAGACTGTGTCTGTACCTCGAACTAGTAAATACAAAAAACTTCCGAAACCTTTTAAGGGAAAAAATTTAATTGATGTTCAAAAAATGAAAATCACAGATAAATCAGATAAACAAATGATAAAGCTTGGGTTACTGAATATTAGATCTATTTCTTCAAAAGCACTTATTGTAAATGAAATTATCACAGACAATAAACTAGACTTGCTGTGTCTGACAGAAACCTGGCTAAAACCAGACGATTACATTACTTTAAATGAGTCTAGTCCTCAAGGTTATGACTATCGACACAATCCTCGACAGAAAGGCAAAGGGGGAGGTGTCGCTGTAATTTATAGTAATATATTCAAAACCGTTCAAAAGAATTTCAAATATAATTCCTTCGAAGTGATGGTGCTTTATGTAACATTATGTAAGTTGACATTTGTGCTGGCTACTGTATACAGGCCACCAGGGCACCATACTGACTTTATCAAAGAATTTGCTGATTTTCTATCAGAGTTAGTACTGGCTGTGGATAAAGTCCTTGTTGTTGGTGATTTTAATATCCATGTAGATAATAATAAAGACGCATTTGGATTGGCATTTGCAGACATTTTAAACTCTATTGGAGTTAGACAACACGTGTCAGGACCCACTCATTGTCGTAATCATACCTTAGATCTAATTCTGTCGCATGGAATTGATATTGATGCTGTTGAAATTCTACAACAAAGCGATGATATATCAGATCATTATTTAGTCTCGTGTATAATACAGTTAGCAAAGGCTACAAAACAACCACCCAGCCATAAATATGGTAGAACCATCACTTCTACCACTAAAGATTGCTTTATAAATAATCTCCCCGAGCAGTTTCATCGCCTTAGTATACCTGACAACTTAGAAGAACTCGATGCTGCAACAGAAACTATTGGCTCTCTCTTTTCCAGCACATTAGATGCAGTCGCTCCTTTACGTCTAAAGAAGATTAAGGAAACTAATCCAACGCCGTGGTATGATGAGCACACTCGGGCTCTAAAACGAGCTGTGAGAAAAGCTGAACGTAGTTGGAAGAAAACAAAACTAGAAGTTTTTCGCCTTTCGTGGAAAGAAAAAATGATTGAGTACAGAACGGCTATAAGAAATGCTAGATCTACTTATTTTTCAAAACTCTTAATAGAAAACAAACATAATCCTAGGTATTTATTTGACACAGTGGCTAAATTAACTAGAAACAGAGATTCAACTGCTGACGTTTCCAAAGAGCACAGCAGTAATGACTTTATGAACTTCTTTACTTGCAAGATTGACAATATTAGAGAGAAAATTGTAAACATGCAACCGTCTACAGTTTCGCTTCAGACAGTGCACTGTAGTGTCCCTGAGGTAAAACTAGAATCATTCGCCGCTATAGGAGAGGAAGAATTATCTAAACTTATCAAATCATCAAAATCAACAACATGTATGTTAGACCCAATGCCGACTAAACTACTGAAAGATATGCTTCCAGAGGTCGTAGGTCCACTTCTTGATATAATTAATTCATCTTTAACACTAGGATACGTACCAAAAACTTTTAAGCAGGCTATTATTAAACCTCTTATTAAAAAACCTCAACTAGATCCGAGAGACTTAGTAAATTACAGGCCAATCTCGAATCTACCTTTTCTGTCCAAAATACTAGAAAAGGCAGTTTCAACACAACTGTGCTCCTTTTTAGAAAGAAATAGTATCTGTGAGGATTTCCAGTCAGGATTTAGACCGTACCATAGTACTGAGACTGCTCTCGTTAGAGTTACAAACGATCTACTCTTATCATCCGATCGTGGCTGTATTTCTCTATTAGTGTTATTAGATCTCAGTGCTGCTTTTGACACTATCGATCACAACATTCTTTTAAAAAGACTTGAAAACTATATTGGCGTTAGTGGAATTGCTTTGGCATGGTTCAAATCTTACTTATCTGACCGTTATCAGTCTGTAGTAGTTAATGAAGAGATGTCGTATCGATCACAAGTTCAATATGGAGTACCACAAGGCTCAGTACTAGGACCGTTGCTTTTCACTCTGTACATGCTGCCCTTAGGAGAGATAATTAGGAAGCATGGTGTTAGTTTTCACTGCTACGCTGACGATACTCAGCTCTATATTTCCTCGCGCCCTGACGAAACCTACAAATTCACAAAACTAACAGAATGCATAGCTGACATTAAAAACTGGATGACAAGAAATTTCTTATTATTAAATTCAGAAAAAACTGATATCCTAATCTTTGGACCAAAAACTTCCTCACGAAAAAACCTTGAATACTCTCTAACACTTGATGGGTGCTCCATTAAATCTTCGTCCTCAGTTAGGAACCTGGGTGTGCTCTTTGATACCAATCTTTCATTTGAAAGTCATGTTTCTAGTATCTGTAAAACCGCCTTCTTCCATCTAAAAAATATATCTAAATTACGACATATGCTCTCAATGACAAATGCGGAACAGTTGGTTCATGCATTCATGACCTCAAGACTAGATTACTGTAACGCTCTACTGGGTGGTTGTTCTGCTCGGCTTTTAAACAGACTACAGTTGGTCCAAAATGCGGCAGCTAGAGTTCTTACTAGAACCAGAAAGTATGACCATATTAGCCCAGTTCTGTCAACATTACATTGGCTCCCTATTAAACATCGTATAGATTTTAAAATCTTGCTACTTACCTATAAAGCTCTAAATGGTTTAGCTCCCCAATATCTAAGCGAGCTCTTGGTGCATTATAGTCCTTCACGTTTATTGCGATCTCAGAATTCAGGCCAGTTGATAATACCCAGAATATCAAAATCAACCGAAGGCGGCAGATCCTTTTCCTATTTAGCACCTAAACTCTGGAACAATCTTCCTAGCATTGTTCGGGAAGCAGACACACTCTGTCAGTTTAAATCTAGACTAAAAACACATCTCTTTGCTCTTGCATACACATAACACATTATCAATACATAAACATTTTTTCAAATCCGTTAAAGGATTGTTACGCTGCAATAATTAGGTCGGCCGGAACCGAGAACATTTCCTATAACACTAGATATACCTGTAGATCAGAATAAGAATGGCATCTACGCTAATATCAGTCTCTCTGCTTATCCTGAGGTTTGCCGGGTGCTGGACCCAGGCCGTATCCAGATCAGATGGAGAACCTGTGCCTGGACCTGACTACAACGTGGCCCAGGAGACAATGGGCCTACAGATCCAGTTCTGGCTGCATCTATAATTCAGATTTTTAATCTCCGTATCCGCTTACATATATTTATATATATAATCTACTTTTAATCCCTATAATAAAACTGTATAATTCAGATTTTGATCTCCATATCCATTTACATATATTATATATATCTTCCAAGGGGTTTTTTCCCTCCTAGGACTTTTTTCCCAGTGTTACCACACTGGGTTTTTCTCCTAGGGGGTTTTTTCCACCCCTGGGAGTCAGCCGACATTGGCTTAATGTAGCACCATCTTGTATATGTTACATATTACCACGCTTGCTTGTACAGCTTATTTTTAACCACTTATCTTTTTTCTGTGCTTCTAATATGTAAAGCTGCTTTGAAACAATTACCAATTGTAAAAAGCGCTATATAAATAAATTTGACTTGACTTGACTGTTTTTTCTCCAGAAATCAGAAAACAAATGTGACATTGATTTATAAAAGTTTAATAAACAAGTCAATATTAAGTGACACCACATTGCCTGTTTTTGCTCTATTTCGTATTTTTTGTATGTTTTCATGTTTTAAATCATTTCAAATCATTTCAATGTTTTATATTAAAAACATCATAACATTATTTATGCATTGTAACTGCAGGTTATTCAGTTGTCACCTCTGAGCTGTATTGAAATGTCTGTGTAAATACATCTAAATGAATGTCCAGCGCTCTCCCCACCCTCAATACCACGACTGAGGTGAGACCCTTGAGCAAGGCACCGTACCCCCAACTGCTCCCCGGGCGCTGCAGCAATGGCTGCCCACTGCTCCGGGTGTGTGTTCACGGTGTGTGTGTTCACTGCTGTGTGTGTGCACTTGGATGGGTTAAATGCAGAGCACAAATTCCGAGTATGGGTCACCATACTTGGCCACATGTCACTTCACTTAAATGCCACTTCCGATGCAGCTTCTGTTTCCTCTATTGCAAAGATGAATTTTGTTGAGACTTATTTAATTTGATAGGTGACAGTTCTATTGAGTCTTAATTATTATAATTAAATTTGATTACATTTATGAAATTGACATAAAAGATGATGCATGTATAATTAGGTTTAAAAATAGATTTATAAAGGTAAAAATGGCCATAAAAAGGTAAAAAAATTAATTGAAACATATTGGAAAAATTTTTTTTCTGTTACTGCTGTGAACTGACCATCACACAGAATATGAAGAATATTAAAAACTGCCCTGAGTCAGCAAACACTCAGCAAAATATCATCTAATTATCGTTATCGATAAAATCTCAGCTTGATCTAAAATTTGTCAATATTACACACCCCTAGTCACAGCAGTGTGTTTGTAACTGTACTGCATTCATGTCCACCACACATTAAACTGATGATGATAATGTATGTAATGATGTGCACATTGGAGAACATTTACATTTCATCTTTTTTAAGCTGCATATAGACAGTGCTCAGCGTAAATGAGTACACCCCCTTTGAAAAGTAAAATTTTAAACAATATCTCAATGAACACAAAAACATTCCAAAAATTTCAAAATGTTGACAAGACTAAGTTTAATATAACTTCTGTTTAACTTATAACACGAAAGTAAGGTTAATAACATAACTTAGATTACACGTTTCAGTTTTACTCAAATTAGGGTGATGCAAAAAAGGCGTCTATCGTGGACGGCACCCATGCATGCCATTCCTCTGTAGTGTACGCCATATAGTGTCACGGGAAATAGTCACCCAAGTTTAGCTTTCTACTTCTTTAGATAACTGCAGTGAACTTGCATGCCCATTTTCTTCAACCCTTCTCATCAGAACACTCCTGTCGAGGTGTTAACTTCCATGGACGACCTGGACGTCTCTGTGAGATGGTTGCAGTTCCAACTTTTTTTAAATTATGTACCACTTTTGCTACAGTATTCTGACTGATAAGTAAAGCTTTGCTGATCTTCTTGTAGCCTTCATCTTTCTGGTGTAAAGAAATTATTTTCTTTCTCAGGTCTTGTGACATGTCTCTTCCATGTGGTGCCATTACTGACAACATGAAATGGGAAGGGGGTTTAACACCCTTTTATAGTCAACTGGACACCTGTGTAATGAATAATTAGACTCACCTGTGGTTGAATTCTTGTTAAATTAGACATTTGTAGGAGGGCTGTCACGATATTAGATTTTTCACACCACGGTTATTGTCGCCAAAAGAATTCAAAATATCGATATATCGCGATATCTATACAATCCTTGGGGAAAAATGTATCAGTCAAATTAATTTTTACTTTGTTTATTTAGTTTTTCTTTTTCAGGGTTGCTGCACATTTTTTAAGTCAAATTTAAGGCTTTTTAAGACCTAAAGAAATAAAAAGTAATACTAGCCTAGTAGCCTATACATTATGGCTGTTATCAATCAAATGAAATCATTATCAACAAAATCCATCTTTGCAATACAGAGGTGAGACAGAACGAGAAGTGGCATTAAAGGGGTCATGAACTGCATTGGTTTATTGTTTTATAATGTTTCCTGGGGTGCACTTCTAATGTTAGTATGCTTTTTACATCCAAAATTGTCATAACTTATAAATAAAAGGCATTTTTCCAACCCTGATTTTAGCCCTCTGGTTTGAACGCTCTGTTTTAAGGGGCGTGTCTGCTGTGAGACTTCAGTGTAAACGCCCACTACTGTGATTGGCTAACATCTTTACATTTGAAATAGCCAAGTATTACTCTCTTTTAGCGCGTTTTTACTATTACAGCTCTCAAGGTTAACTGATCGTGAAAAGTGTTGCATTAAATTTAGATCTATGACATTATATTTAGATAGTGGCATGAAAGGTTGCAGAGATGAACACTGTGTAGTCGATCACAGACATGTTGAGCGCATGAAAGCAGTGATCTCGTCATTGCAACTCAATTTCTGTACACTAACAAATACTTTCATCTTCACAGTGCAAACGCGATAAAACTAAAAGATTCATTGAATAAAACGTCTCAGGTTATGACTATAACCATAGTTCCCTGAGAAGGGAACGAGACACTGCGTCCAATAGGATCGCTTTGGGAACGCCGTCAGCGTGATTGCGTCTGATGCATGTATGTCTACTTAGCCAATGGCGAGAGTGAACGTCACGGGCGGGTGACGTCACGACCAGGAAAGAATAAATACACATCCGGCCAGACCGGCTTCAGCTAAACTGCCGAAGCAAATCGATCACAAGGATGCAGGGAGTATGGCAAAGGGATGCAGTGTCTCGTTCCCTTCTCAGGGAACTATGGTTATAGTCATAACCTGAGACGTTCCCTTTCGAGGGAACTCCACACTGCGTCCAATAGGATCGCTTTGGGAACGATATACCAAAACGCCAGAATACCAAAATGCCTGTTGTGTGAAACTGTGGCACACTCATGACAGAAGCACTGAGGAACCTGGAGCTGCATCCAGGTCAAGATCGTAGTATCTGACAAAGGTGAGTGGCGAGGACCAACCGGCCGCGTCACAGACTTCTTTAACACTCTGAGGTCTAAAAGTCACGCTGGCGATATCACCACGATTTTTTTCTTACCAGTGTGAAAGAGACTTAAAATACTCCGTCGATGTTGCACATACAATTAAGAGTTATACACCATTTTAATCTGTGGAATATCTTCTTTTATTTGTGTACACTCAGAGTAAAAACAAAATGTTGTGCTTTTTGTAAAATAAAGAAAACAAACATGATGCTTGATCTCTCGTCTCTCTCTGAACAAAGTCCAATCTGATAGTTCTCAGAAAATGAACTGTAACTTAGTGAATACTAATCACAAAAAAATTACACTTATGTCAAAAGAAACGGTGAGATGTCAGGTTTTAAATCGTGTAAGTCAAATCGAAAACAAAAATTTTCTGTTTATGAAATCTCTATGAAAAGAGAGCCATGTCAGAAGTCTGTGATTCAGCTCATTATCCACTAATGCGACCACGCCCACAGAGCGAATGCTATTCAGATGCAAATTCAGTCAATACATGCATACATCGTTTCAATCGTGTATTTATTGTCTTCAAAAGTGTTTTGAAAAGCCATATTTAGCGATCTCTGGCCTCTGTTAGTTCCTTGATTGTCACATGATATGCCTCTTCTTTTACTGAGGCATTTGTGGACAAAAGGGGCAGAGCGCCCTCCAGCTGCAAGTATGAATTGAAAATACAGTACAACACAGTATCCAGCGCTCACAGTGATGACAATAAATTCTGAATAAATATTACTGCTCTGTATAGAAAATTGATATAAACATATGAGAATCCATCAATATTTCTCCAAATGTGCATGCTTTTAAGCATATTATGGTCAATGTAAGATTTTAAGAGTCAAAATGTGAAGCTTGAGTCTTAGATCTTTTTAATGATGTATAGTTTGTCAACTGCA
>RJVU01030878.1:419186-492768 GCA_003731715.1 Anabarilius grahami
AAAAGAAAACAAGAAAAAAAGAAATAAAAAAAACTAAAAGAAAAGATAAAAAAGAAAAGAGAAAAGAAAAAAGAAAATGAAGTAAAACAAAAAAAGAAAGAAAACAAGAAAAAAGAAATTAAGAAAAACTAAAAAAAAAAAAAATAAGTGTAAGAAAAGTTTTCAAGTTAAATTGTAATACAAATGGATCTGAGTGAGCCAGAAGTCCAACTTGGTGCATCAGTTGCTCCAGACCCCCCACAATGGCTACAGGCTGTGCTGTCACAACAAAATAAGCAACTCCAACATGCCATTTCACCTCTTCTCCAAAGACTGGAAGTGACAGAGGCCAGTTTGTTTGCTCTCATGCAGCAGCCTGATGCCAGCAAAGTAGCCCGTGGTCCACACCAACATGAAGACACTACCACACTTGCAGCTGCACCTGATAAAACCCTTGTGACAGACGGAGATGCCACAGGGCCCTCAGATGCTGAATGGCTTTTTGCTGCTGAGCTCGCAGTCATTGATAGACATGCACGGAGCCCAACTAGTCCAACTTCCTCTACACCTGGCACTGATGTGAGACCCAGAAGCCGTGCACAGGGACCCAGCCATTATAATAGCTCTTTCAACTTGGACCCAAACATGTACACACCTTTAACTGCTTCAGTTCCCACCCCTCACCTCACAATCCCTCGTGGTAGAGCTCCAGATGGACCTAAAGCTAAACTTGACACATATGATGGTAGAGATGGCTGGGACTCCATCATTCCTTTTGAGCGCAGAGCTGTCATTTACAGATGGAGTACAGCAGAAAGAGTGGATAAACTCCATGAATGTCTACGGGGAGCTGCTATCAGATATCTGTGCTCATTACCCGAACACATACGTGAAGATTACTTTCTGCTGAAAGAACAGCTGGCTTTCCGATTTGGCCACAAAGAGCCTCCCACCACAGCACGGAGGAGACTTGGAGAACTGCGTCAGTCTAAAGAAACTGTTTCAGAGTTTGCTGAGGAGGTTCACAGGCTGGTCATTTTTGGCTTATGCTGGGGTTGACACTGAGCTCAGGGAGCAAATTGCTGCTGATGCATTTCTCAAAGGGCTGCGCAACCAAAAAGTGGCGTACGAGGTTATGAACCTCGTATTATGAGGCTATGATTCATCCCTGTATCACTGGATGAAGCACAACGGCTAGTATCATCTTATGAACACAACTTTAAAGCCACACTTGGACGAGACTTCGATCAGAGGGGGAGGACACGTCGAGTATCCTGGGCTGATCAAAACATGGACTCTGATAAGGAGCCACAGGCGTTGCAATCACGCAGAGTGCAGTCACAGGGCTATATTACACAGCACCAGTTGCAAACACTCATTGATAAAGTCGATAAGCTCCAACTAGCCATAGACCGTCTGCCTCCCTCTTCTTTACATTTACATTTATGCATTTGGCAGACGCTTTTATCCAAAGCGACTTAAATTGCATTGTACTATACATTTGTATTTAGTATGTGCAATACCTGGGATCGAAACCATGACCTTTGCATTGCTAGTGCCAAGCTCTAACCACTGAGCAACACTGAGCTACCACTGAGCTTCTGTTGCTCATCTTTCTACTGTAAGACCCACCCAACAAATAAATTCCAGTATGGCAGTCCAGTCAGAAAGGGGACGTGCAGCTCAGACCTCTTTCAAGCCAAACCGATACAGACAGCCAAATACCAGCCCTACCAGAGCTTCTAGCGGGCCATGTTTCCAGTGTGGGGAGGAGGGACATTACAAACGAAACTGCTCACGGCCCCCCAGTCCATCTAAAACTCCCCCTGCAAATACTGTGACCAAAATGGAGCCCCCAAGCCAAAATAACTCTGAACATGCAGAGCAGAGTCCATCTTTTGTACATGTGAGCAGAGCTGAGAGTCGAGGGCCCAGTTTAATGATCTTGCTGACTGTTGATGGCGTACCAGTTAATGCAGTTGTTGACACGGGTGCTGAGGCTACAATCATGTCTGAATAGACGTACAGCAAATTACCCACTAAATCATCTTCAGGACTGAAAAATGTGTGTCTTCGGAATGCAGAAACTGGAAGGGAGATGTCAGCAAAAGGCGGAGTGAAAGTGGAATTCAGAATCAGCACAAAAGTGTTGGAGTGGACAGTTTGCATTGCACCAATTCGGGATGCCCTGCTCCTGGGCTTAGATTTCCTAAAAGCTGCTGATTTCACCATACATGCTTCTGGTAAAATTTTCATGGGCTCTGAACTCATCCCAGCCTATATATCTGAAGGCAAGGGGCCAGACTATGCAATTTCGAGAGTGATGCTAGAGAGTGATGTCACTGTGCCGCCAGAGTGTGAATGTCTAGTTTGGGGTGTGGTAGACGACCCGAAACCAGAACTCCCTGCTGTTCTAGAGCCTGTTAGCCTGGCCGATGGAGTGTCTTCTGGCAGTATAATGATTAACATGGAACAAAGGATCCCTGTTAGGCTATGCAATGTCACAGCTTCCAGTAGACCCTTATCACGGGGAGTCTGTTTGGGTGTGCTCATCAAAGCATATCCTGATGCTCAAGAGGAGGGAAAGAGAGCCTACTCAGTTCCAGTCTACACTCAGTTACATGAAAAAGGTGGGGACTCAGTGCTACAAGACCCTGACAGTGAGTCTCCAGATGAGCACAACATAAGAAGGTTGTCGTCACCAAATGCTCTTGACCTTCCAGAGCACCTCAGACAATTGTTCACTTCTGCAAGCGAAACACTCACTGAACAGCAACAAGAGATGTTAGTGGCTCTTCTGAGAAAACATCAAGCAGTTTTTGCAGCAACTGATGATGATCTTGGGAAGTTCTCGTACGACGTACCCCTTTAGGATTCTGGAATGAGGAGGAAACGCATCTCAAAAAAATGCTTGATTCAGGTATTGTTGTCCCTTCAAGCTCAAAATGGGCATCCCCTATTGTCCTTGTAAGGAAAAAAGATGGGGGGGGGGGTCCGCTGGTGCGTAGATTATCGCCAGCTTAATGATCTTACCATTAAAGATGCATATCCCCTACCAAAAATAGAGGAATGCCTGGATGTGCTGGGTGTGCACTTGACCTTCAGTCAGGATATTGGCAGATTGAAATGAATAAAAAAGACCGATCCAAGACTGCTTTTGTGACGAGGTATGGACTATATGAGTACACCAGGCATCCTGCCTTTTGGTCTGTGTAACGCACCCAGCACATTCCAGAGGGCCATGGAGTTGGGTTGCAGTGGGACACTTTGCTGATATACCTGGACGACAATCATCTTTGGTGAAGATGTGGAACAGTGTATAGAGCAGCTCGCAGAGGTTTTTCAGAGGCTGCAGGAATATGGACTGAAGCTTAAGCCCTCGAAATGCCAGCTGCTAAGGGATGAAGTCCTGTTTCTTGGTCACGTTGTGAGCGGCGAAGGAATTAAGACCAATCCAGCCCTCATTAATGATGTTAGGGACTGGAAGACCCCAACCAGTGCCCAGGAACTCCAGTCTTTCCTGGGTCTGTGCAATTATTATAGGAGGTTTGTTGCCAAGTTTGCTGAAATCATAACACACTTGACAATGCTACTCAAGAAAGGGACTCCCTTCTCCTGGGAAGAGGAGCAGCAGAAGGTCTTTGAACATCTTAAAAGGAGCCTCACAACTGCACCCATCTTGGTGTTCCCAATTGCATCAGGACAGTTTGTCCTAGACACCGATGCGTCCAACCAGAGCATTGGAGCAGTACTCTCACAGTTACAGTGGGGGGAAGAGAAAGTTATCTCATTTGCCAGCTGTCTCCTCACACCAGCACACCAGAGGTACTGTGTCACACGTAAAGAATTCCTAGCAGTTGTCAGATTCACAAGACAGTTCCGCCACTATTTGCTGAGGTTTAACTTCATTTTAAGGACGGATCACAGCAGTCTAACATGGCTATACAGGTTTAAGCGACCAGAAGGCCAACTTGCTAGGTGGCTTGAATAACTCAGCCAGTACAACTTTGTCATCGAGCATAGGCCGGGTACACACCATGCCAACGCTGACGCACTGTCCCAAAGGACTCTGGATGAGGAACCTTGTGACTGTTATCAAGCAGGAAGAGAGCTAGATAGCTTGCCATGCAAGGGCTGTCCCTTCTGTCGAAAGCTCAACAATCAATGGGCCAGATTCGAGGAAGATGTTGATGATGTTATCCCCTTAGCAGTAAGACGCACACACTCTCTTAACTGTCAGAATGAGGTTAGTTGCACTAACACTCCCAGTCTTGTTAATGAAGCAGGTGATAACAACCCAGGTCCTTCGTCAAACTGGCTGCAACCGCTGAGCCTCGAAAGTCTCAGGAAAGAACAATTAGCTGACCCAGACCTTTCTGTTCTCCATAAATGGATGTCTGATGGTTCCTTGCCTGTTAAGGAAGAGGTCATGATGCAGAGCCATGATGTCACTGCAGGTACTTGTTCCGGTTTCCCTAAAGAATGAGGTTCTCCAAGCCTGTCACAATCCAGCTCAAGCAGGTCATGTAGGGGAGGAAAAGACACTTACGCGCCTCCGCAGGCGTTACCACTGGTACAATATGGGAAGCGATGTACGCCTTTTTGTCAAGAAGTGCCCACAGTGTAGTTCCTGTAAGACAACCAGTCCATTGGGAAGGGCCAAGCTCCAGAACTACCAGGCTAGAGCGCCTATGGATCGACTCCACCTTGATGTCCTAGGACCATTCCCAGAATCCAAGTCAGGCAACAGGTACATCCTCGTTATAATCGACCAGTTTACACGCTGGGTAGAGGCATTCCCTGTCCCTAAACAAGGAGCTGAGACAACAGCAAAGAGGTTGGTGTTCCCCTTGAGATTCACACTGACCAAGGACGGAACTTTGAGAGTTCGCTGTTCACAGAGGTTTGTCGCCTGCTACAAGTAACCAAGACCCGGACCACACCATATCATCCAGCTTTGAACGGGCAAGTGGAAAGATTCAATACAATGCTCTTGCAGATGATATGGTGCTATGTGGACCAAAGTCAGCGTAATTGGGACGAACATCTTCCCTTACTCACTGCAGCATACAGGAGCACTGTGCATTCAGCAACAGGTTTCACACCAAATCAGCTGATGTTGGGGCGAGAAGTTTTCCAGCCACATAACATCTGGTTAAGGACGGCTGAGGTTACTAGAGGAGCTAAAGGTACATCTGAGTTTGTCCAGGAACTGCAAGCTAACCTGCAGCAGGCTCATCAAGTAGCGCGCCAGAACTTACACTCTGCTCAGACTCGCCAGAAGAAGGTCAATGACTTACGAGCCAGAGAGAAGTCCTATCAAGTAGGTGATCTTATGTTAGTGAGAGTCAGTAGCGGGAAAAAGGGCTACAGTCCAAAACTCCAAGCCCCATGGCAAGGGCCATTCGTTGTCACCGCATGCCTCGGACCAGTGCTCTATCGAGTCAGGGACAGACGAAGTGAGAAAGTACTGCATCATGATCGCTTGCAACCCTATCTAAGTGATCACATACCTGCCTGGATGCAGCGTCTGCGATGCAAATACACCTGCACAGAGGAAGACTCCCAGGTTCCAATAACTGCTCAGGTACCTGTTGCAATAGAGGCAGAAGTGCCAAACCCTACATCCTCTGACAACACTGTGTCGGAATAATCTCCGACCCTTCTCTTAACGGACTCTAACTCTGATCCTAGTCCCTGTGGAAATGAGGGGATGAAGACAAAAAGGGGGTGACTTGTTCGAGCCCCAAGTCGTTATATGGACTAAAAATAAAAATAAAATAGAGGAAAAGAAAACTTAACTGTTCACCTTCAGTGGTGCAGAAGGGACTCTGCAGAGCTATAAAAAAGGGGGGTGGTGTTATCGTGTTAGTTAATTAAAATAAGTTGTTTGTTACAATTATTTCATGTATTTACAATAAGTTTGGTATTAGCCAATCAGATGTGGCTACGTCATCACGCAGGGTTTAGTTCACTGTTTGTTTTACGTTTAGCGTCAGTATGCTCGCAGGCTTCGGTGCGGATAGTTGTTTATAAACCCATCAGCGCTGGGAAAGAGCATAAACCCCTGCTATTGTAAAGTTGTGATTTAATAAGTTAAGTAAAGTCCCTGAAACGGATTCGCTTTGTTGTGTGTTTCTCTTCACGCCTCCTCGGACGCTGTTAAGCGAAAGACTAAAGCACAACAATATTTTGTAATCCTCAACGGCATGTTTATTGCTTGGTAGCTCGAACCGGTTTAGCACCACATAGGCCTATGTTACTTAGGCTACCTATTCTATTGCATGTCATGCGCAAATCGGTGGGCGGGGCTAAACATACACCATTTTAATCTGTTGAATATCTTCTTTTATTTGTGTACACTAAAAACAAAATGTTGTGCTTTTTGTAAAATAAAGAAAACTAACATGATGCGTGATCTCTCGTCTCCCTCTGAACGAAGTCCAATCTGATAGTTCTTAGAAAATGAACTGTAACTTAGTGAATACTAATGACACAAAAATGAGACTTATGTCTAAAAAAATGTTGAAATGTCAGGTTTTAAATCGTGTAAGTCAAATCGAAAACAGATATTCTCTGTGTATGTAATCTGTATGAAAAGAGACACATGTCAGATGCCCATGATTCAGCTCATTATCCGCTGATACGGCCACGCCCACGGAGCCAGCGCTATTCAGACGCAAATTCTGAGGCAATACATGTATACATCGTCTCAATCGTGTATTTATTGTATTCAAAAGGGTTTTGCATAGCCATAGTTAGCGATCTCTGGAGGCCTCTGTTAGCTCGGTTAGTTCCTGGATTGTCACATGGCCTTTTCTTCTTTAGGAGGCATTTGTGGACTAAAGGTGCACAGAGCGCCCTCCGGCTGCAAGTATGATTTGAAAACACAGTATCCAGCGCTCATAGTAATGACAATAAATATTGAATAAATATTACTCCTCTGTATAGAAAATTTACATAAACATATGAGAATCCATCAATATTTCTCCAAATGTGCATGCTTTTAAGCTAAAAGCCTATATGAAATGCCATAGAGGTAACATAATTATTCAGACACTTTGCATCACAGAAATACATAATATTTTAAAGTATATTATAGAATACCATTATTTAAAATTTTAATATTTCACAGTATTGCTGTTTTTTTCTGTATGTTTGATATACACCATGATGAGCTTGAGACATGATCACAGAGGGTTTTTTCACAGCCTACCTGACTGAAAGGCCTCATTAATATGTAGGTCATTACAACTCATTATGCGATTCTTTTGTCTTCTTAGATGAAAAAAATTTATGATGATTCACGCCTCCACGCATACTGTGTTTCTTGACAAAAAGTGTCTTACAAAAACTAAATCAATATATTGTTTTATATGAACAAGTAGGTAGGATAATTTTTACATCATTTTGAAGCAAAAACTCTAGTCTACAACCTCCAATACCCAGAAGCCTTGTGAACACAGATTTAATATAATTTTTTTGGTCTTATTTCAGTGACTAAAGTTTTTTGTTTTTCAATAACCACGTATAAACGTTATTCCTTCAAAAACACAAATATGTACATACATGTTCCTCACATATTATTGTAGCCTAGTTTGTGCTGAATACAGTGTAATGACACTTTTTCCATTAATATGTTTATGAACAACTGAAAAAAGCACAAATGTCAGGGCATGTCAAAACTTCTCCAGGCCCCAAATCAGCCTCAGACTCCAGAGGGTTAATGAGTGAGTGAGTCATTTATTCAACCGATTTATTCAAATGACTGATTCATTCAGGAAGGAAGCAAGTGACGTCTTTATTAAATGGTTCATTTAATCATTAAACTGATTCGCTCTAAACGCGGATTCAGTGGACTCTGTTCTGCTGTTCATGATTTAGAAATTTTCGTTGTCGAAATAAAGAAAAAAACAAACAATATTAACAATACTGTGTTTAAAATGTAACTCACATTGTTCATTTAACAATAAGTTAAATGAACATTGCATTTGTGCTGATTTGGGGAAAACGGCACTCTTGCTCGTGTGATACAATTACATGATATCATATGATAATCACAAAAACTCTTAGAGGCAAAAATGCCCGTTTATCTTGAATGTTGAGGGCATATAACTGCATGAATAGCTTCACCACGCTGAGAAAGACGAGTAAAGAAAATGCAGTACTTATTAAAAGAATCACCCTTTATTTAAATATATGAACACAGAAATCACTGTTAATAGGTTAATATAACATTTCCCATTCCATGACTTGTAAAATAATCGCAATTTACTCTGTAAAATGGTGTAACGTTAATCCGCAGGGTGATGGACACGGAGGTGGGTAAAAAGGTTGGTGGTGTTGCCACCCTTTGCACTGACAAGATTCTGATTCTGCAGATTGGGCTGTCTAAGGAGCTGTTTTCTTAGAAGCCGTAAAACTCCCATACGGTCGAGCTTACTTCTTTCGTGTGTGGACAGAGCCTCTCACTCTCCCGCTCGGACGACATGGCTCTTCTTCTATAGCTGCGCGCGCTGCGTCGTCTTCTTGTTTGACAGGTGTCAGCGTTAAGGTGCAATACTGCCACCTGAGAGCTCAACCAGGTACTGGCGCTGGAGTATTTACATGTCATGATATCATAAGAGTCCTATTCATTTTAAATATTGTGGTTATCGCCAATACCGGTATATTGTCACACCCTAAATTAACACGATATCGATATTTCATGCTTTGAATATCATGATTATCGTCAATACGGGTATATTGCGACACCCCTAATTTGTAGTCTAAAATTTTGCTTTGCTCCAGAGAATTTCAGTGGGGTGTACTCATTTTTGCATCACCCTAATTCGAGTAAAACTGAAAATTTGCTCTCTAAGTTATATTATTAACCTTACTTTCATATTATAAGTTACACAGATGTTATATAAAACTTAGTCTTGTCAACATTTTGGAAATTGTTTTTGTGTTCATTGAGATATTGTTTAAAATGTTACTTTACAAAGGGGGTGTACTCATTTACGCTGAGCACTGCATGTAGCTTTATTGTTTCAGATTCCCGAGGCAGATGATGAAGTTTCAGAGACAACCAGTACGCTGACTTTACCATTCCTACTGTAATTCTTTCAAAACAGTCATGTTGCAAGCCATCCACTTTGAGAGTTGTCTCAACAAGAGGTTGAAGGTCATGCATTGTTACTATTCATTTGTATCCTGCTGACTATACACGCTCAAGGAATATAGCCCTGTTATGCATTATTAAATGTTCTTGTTTTATGTCAGAATTAAAAGATTCAACAGTTGCTACAGTTGATGAAAACATTTTATTAAAGGTGCAATATGTAATATTGCAATATGTAATGTTGTAATGTTTTTGCAGTAAAATATCCAAAAACCACTAGGCCAGTGTTATATATTTTGTTCACTTGAGTACTTACAATATCCCAAATGTTTCCAACTATTTGTAAATCGTGGGAAAATTGCAATTTTAACCAAGGCTAATTACATGCCATTTGTCAACACAAGCCATCCAGCATTTAATATATTCTAAAATCGATCTATCTTACTGCAGTGTGTCTCAAACAAGTGTCTCACAGCAGCCGCCGAACGAAAGCACGCACAGAGTAACATTATAACATCATTTTTAATACACTCAAATGTATCTAATATGATAAACAGAGCTGCGTTACCTCATACTCATGACCGGAATAGCGGAAGCGGCGCCGGCGACTGTGTCATAATTGTGTTAATAATAACATCCATGAACATGATTTGTTCCCGAGTCCAATCCCTATTCTTTTGCACCGTCCGTTGAGGTGGAGACCACATGTCCCAAGATTCCGCTCTTAAACTTGGCATCATCAAGCTACGCCTTTGTTTTGAATAGGCCTCTAGCGACCTCTAGCGGACAGAATTATTACATACTGCACCTTTAATTTGAAAGTTTCTGAATCCTTTGGAAATAAAATCTGAAACTTTCTAGCACTTAACTGTGTGTGGATGAGAGAACTGCTGAAATGTGCCATACAGGAATCCAATGAAGCTTCTAGGCAGAAGTGAATGTAGAGAGAACCACAGACATTTTTTCCCAGCTCAGAAGACAAAATCTGAATGAGTGGAGCAACACGTCGACTTTTATACCCGCATATCCGGAGGAGTGGCATGCAAATTCTACTCGCCATTTCTCATTAGCCTTTTCTAAAGCATCAGAGGTGTTTGAGGCTCACAAGGATGACCCCTAGTGTCACTACATGGACACACAACACAGAGTGAGTGGCAGATAGGGAATATACAGTTTGTGTAAAGTTACCATATTCAAGAAAAGTTTAAATTAAAGTACCCTATTAATGCTATTTTAAAGGTTTCTAATTTTGTTTTGGAGGTCACCTATAACAGGTTTACATCCATCAAAGGTCAAAAAACGATTTCATTTTCTCATAATATACATTGCACATCACCACTTTTCAATGATTCTCAAACAGCTCGTCCCATGATTCAGCCTGTCTAAATCCCTTCTTTCTGTGAGCCTACTCTGCTCTAATTTGGCCAGTCTGTTGTGATTGGTCAACCACTTACAGTGCCTGTCGGAAATAAAAACATCATTACCATAGCTGAACCTCAGCTCTGGAGGATTCCTAAAGCTCAGCGATTGTACAAACTGTAAAGACAGGGAGAGAGAGAGAGAGACTGAAACTGTGATATTGATGCTGTGCATACCGTGTTTGACAGATAGCCCACAGGTTTTTGTTTGTGTTTATTCTGGTGAATAAAATCTGGATTATTCACTGACCCCAACTTCTTCATCCTTCTTCATTTGAACCTTGTTACACTGGTCCCGAAACCCGGGACGAGGAAGTCAGCACGCCGCCATGCCGCCAGCTCCACCAATGCCACTTGCGGCGCTTGTCAAGTCATTAGCCAGTCTTCATCAGACACAACATCAGGCACTGATGGACCTTAGGTTGAAAAAAGAGGATCAAGGAAAAAGACCAGCAGACCATTCGGAGCTTACTCGGCCGGGTAACCCAATGGCCGGTGCGCCTGATCCCGCTGCTGTCCGGGGAGGCACAGGTGGCAGCGCAACAGCTGCCTGTGGCGAACCTCCTGTTCTATGAAGACCTGAAGTGGGCCATTCTTCAAAGGGTCGGTCGCTCGCCTGAACAACATCGCCAGCGCTTCCGCTCAGTGGACTTGGGTGACAGCAGCCGACCTTTCGTGATGGCCCAACAGCTCCGAGACGCTTGCCGCAAGTGGCTGATGACCAAGACACGTGATGTTGAGGAAGTGATCGATCTGGTGGTGCTGGAGCAGTTCGTTGCTCAGTTTCCACGAGGAACAGCCGAGTAGGTCCAGTGCCACCGCCCGACATCACTGGCACAGGCCATCCAGCTGGCTGAGGATCATCTTGTGGCATGCCCTGGGGTCGGTGAGCCCCTCCCTAACCCCTCTCCCCATCCTTCTGCTTTAATCGCATGTTGAAATCCATGGTTCATAAATTCATAAAGGGAGATGCCAAAAATTGGGATAAATGGCTCGATCCCCTTTGGTTCGCGATGCGTGAGGTTCCACAAGCCTCCACTGGGTTTTCCCCATTTGAGCTTCTCTATGGTTGTCAGCCCCATGGGGTGCTTGACGTCATCAGAGAGGCTTGGGAGGAGAGGCCTTCAAACAGCCTCAGTGAAATTCAGTATGTCATGGACCTTCGAGCAAATCTCCACACGCTGGGGTGGCTCTCTATGGAGAATTTGCTCCAGGCCCAAGACAAACAACATTGGCTGTACGACAGGGGTACACGAGAGCGTCAATTTACACTGGGAGATAAAGTGCTTGTACTACTTCCAACATCTAGTTCCAAATTACTCACAAAGTGGCAAGGACCTTTTGTGGTCACACAGCGAGTTGGGGATTTCGATTAGCAGGTAAGACGAACGGACAGGGGTAATTCATGTCAAATTTATCATCTCAATCTGTTAAAATACTGGAATGAGGTGATGTCGGTTGAGTTAGCAGTGGCTGTTTTGGCAGAGGACGATGTCAAAACCAATCTGCTCGCTCTGGTCCCAGGGGGAGATCTCGCCGCTGCAGCTCACCGATTTAGCCAAGTCGCAAGCAGATTTTGCAGATGTGTTTTCACCCCTGCCCGGTCGCATGAATCTCATACAGCACCATATCGAAATGATTCCCGGGGAAGTGGCTCGCAGCCGTCCCTATCTTTAACCTAAACACAAGAAAAATAGTGGTACAGGATGAATTAAAGGCCATGCTAGAGTTGGCCGTAATAGAAGAATCGCATAGTGACTGGGCGAGCCGATAGTTTTGGTACCCAAAACGGATGGCTCGGTCCGTTTCTGTGTCGATTATAGATGGGTGAACACTGTGTCGAAGTTCGCTGCTTATCCAATGCCCTGAGTTTATGAGCTGCTTGATCGGTTAGGTTCGGCTCATTTTTATTCAACGCTGGATTTAAAAAAGGGTATTGGCAGATCCCCTTATCACCATTATCTAAAGAAAAAACAGCTTTCACAACGCTGTTCGGATTACACCAATTTATTACTCTTCAGTTTGGGTTGTTCGGGGACAAAATAGCTCATATGCTGCTGCCAATCTCGAAGATATCATCATATACAGTAATGATTGGCAGCGGCATATGGAACATGTACGTGCTGTTTTGAGATCGCTGAGGGTGGCTGGACTCGTGGCGAACCCACGGAAGTGTGCAATTGGGCGTGTGGAAGTACGGTATGTGGGTTTGCACTTGGGACATGGGCAGGTGTGTCCCCAAATTGACAAGACTGCCATAATGACATGTTGCCACGCTCATCTCGGGACTCGACCGTGAAGCCAGTGCTGAAGCGGTCTCATATGAAGCAAACAGAGAGGGGTTACTGCCGCTGCGGCTGCCATATGCCCCAGGAGCCTCTGAAAAATTTTCAGTGGGACTGCCGTCCTGCTGCCTGTTTGATCGAATCCAACTCCATACAGAGAAAAGTGATCCTCTGCACAGGGGAGAATTTGCTCTTTTCCCAGTTGAACTGATGGCATAACTGGCTGAGGTGACTGAGCACCAGATCCCTGTTTTTGCATAACTGATCCAGAGACTGAGCTAGTATGAGCCAGTCATCGAGATAGTTGAGGATGCAAACGCCATGTTCTCTCATGGGAACAAGAGCTCCCTCCATGACTTTCAAGGTTACAATTATCGACAGAATCCTCGTCAGAAAGGCAAAGGGGGAGGTGTTGCTGTAATTTATAGTAATATTCACAGTATTAGTCAAAAGTCTTTCAAATATAATTCCTTCGAAGTGATGGTACTCTATGTAACATTATGTAAGTTGACATTTGTGCTGGCTACTGTACACAGGCCACCAGGGCACCATACAGAATTTATCAATAATTTGCTGAATTTCTATCGGAGTTAGTACTAGCTGCAGATAAAGTCCTTGTTGTTGGTGATTTTAATATCCATGTAGATAATAAAAAAGACTCATTGGGATTGGCATTTACAGACATTCTAAACTCTATTGGAGTTAGACAACACATGTCAGGACCCACTCATTGTCGTAATCATACTTTAGATCTAATATTGTCACATGGAATCGATATTAATGCCATTGAAATTCTGCAGCAGAGTGACGACATCTCAGATTATTATCTATTCTCGTGTATATTACATTTAGTAAAGGCTGCAAACTGCCTCCCTGCCATAAATATGGTAGAACCATCACTTCTACCACTAAAGATCGCTTTATAAATAATCTTCCTGATCAGTTTCATCGCCTTAGCATACCAGACAGCTTAGAAGACCTCAATGTTGCAACAGAAACTATTGCCTCTGTCTTTTCCAGCACATTAGACTCAGTTGCTCCTTTGCCTTTAAAAAAGATTAAGGAAATTAATCCAACGTGGTACAACGAGCACACTCGGGACCTAAGGGTAGCAGCCAGAAAAATGGAGCGCAGCTGGAAGAAAACAAAACTAGAAGTTTTTCACATTTTTTGGAGAGAGAGAATGATTGAGTACAGAAAGGCCTTAAAAACTGCTAGATCTGCCTATTTTTCAAAACTTTTAGAAGAAAATAAGCACAACCTGGGTATTTATTTGATACAGTGGCTAAATTAACAAGAAATAAAGCTTCAATTTCTGATGTTTCCAAAGAGTACAGCAGTAATGACTTTATGAATTTCTTTACTTGCAAAATTGACAATATTAGAGAGAAATTATAACCATGCAACCGTCTACTACAGTATTGCGTCAGACAGTGCATTGTAGTGTCCCTGAGGAAAAATTCAATTCATTTACTGCTTTAGGAGAGGAAGAATTGTCTAAACTTGTTAAATCATCAAAATCAACAACATGTATGTTAGACCCTATACCGACTAAGCTATTGAAAGAGATGCTTCCAGAGGTCATAGATCCTCTTCTTAATATCGTGAATTTGTCTTTATTGCTAAGATATGAACTGAAAACTTTTAAGCTGGCAATTATTAAACCTCTTATTAAAAAACCACAACTTGATCCTAGAGAATTAGTCAATTACAGGCCGATCTCAAATCTCACTTTTATGTCAAAAATATTAGAAAAGGCAGTATCATCACAACTATGTTCCTTTTTAGAAACAAATAGTGTCTGTGAGGATTTCCAGTCAGGATTTAGACCATACCATAGTACTGAGACTGCTCTCATTTGAGTTACTAATTACTCTTTGATACCAATCTTTCATTTGAAGGCCATGTTTCTAGCATCTGTAAAACCGCATTCTTCCATCTTAAAAATATATCTAAACTACGACATATGCTCTCAATGAAAAATGCAGAACAGTTAGTTCATGCGTTCATGACTTCAAAGCTAGATTAATGTAACGCTCTACTGGGTGGTGGTTCTGCTCGCTTGATAAATAAACTACAGCTCGTACAAAATGCAGCAGCTAGAGTTCTTACTAGAACTAGGAAGTATGACAATATTAGCCCAGTTCTGTCAACACTGCATTGGCTTCCTGTTAAACATCGTATAGATTTTAAAATCTTGCTAATTATTTACAAAGCACTAAATGGTTTAGCTCCCCAGTACCTGAGCGAGCTCTTAATGCATTATAGTCCTTCACGTTTATTGCGATCTCAGAATTCAGGCCAGCTGATAATACCTAGAATATCAAAATCAACTGCAGGCGGTAGATCCTTCTCCTATTTGGCACCTAAACTCTGGAATAATCTTCCTAGCATTGTTCGGGAAGCAGACACACTCTGTCAGTTTAAATCTAGACTAAAAACGCATCTCTTTAACCCGGCATACACATAACACATTATCAATTTATGTTTTCAAATCCGTTAAAGGATTATTAGGCTGCATAAATTAGGTCAGCCGGAACTAATTTATAACACCAGATAACACCAGATCTACTCGTTACATCAGAAGAAGAATGGCATTTACGCTAATATTAGTCTTTCTGTTTATCCCGAGGTTTACCGTAGTCAACCGGATCTGGGCCGTATCCAGGTGAGATCGAGGACCTACGCCTTGACAGAACGCAGCCCTGAAGTATCAGCAGAGACTGAGTCAACTAGATCATCCATTGTGAAGGCCTCATCGACACGACAGCTCCTCAACAAACCGTCCATACCGGCATAATGAATACTATCCTCAACTGGATTGAATTGGAATAAATACTTTGAATGTTGCGATCCTATCGGACTTATGATAGCTACCTGAATCGTAACAAAGCACTGTTTGCCAGAGGAGAACTGACCCCCCCCACCCAGGATTCTCTGCCCGGCCCTCCTTCTCCGGGGAAGAGCAGCCCCACCCATCTCCGGGTCGCCCGTCTCAGGGGTGATATTTCACAGACCACTTAAACAGCAAATTATCTTCCTGCGGTGGACACAGTAGAGCAGGCTGTGCCAGAGTTTTTTTGTTTGTTTTTTTGCAGAGGACGACACCCTTGGCGGCAAGCAGACTGAGGGGTGGTTAACGAGGAACTCAGATGGTACGTTGGGGGAAGCTCCCCGGTCTGCTTCTGACTGTGGAGAACTGCTGGGCTCAGTCCCCGACAGTGTCACCAAAAAGGCCACATTGTGAGATGGGAGCATCAAGAAAGTGTAGCTTGACGACCCCTCGCACCTCTGCAAAGTAAGCCAGAGGCGCTTCTGGACCACCGAGGTGGACATCGTCTGGCCGAGGGCCTGCACCATGACTTTGATCACGGTCAGTCAACAAGTGCAGCTCAACCCCGGCTAAGAACTACCCTTGTGCATTAAGAGTGCCTTGGCCTCACATGCAGGGCGGGTGTGGTCTGTGCACAGACACCCCACCATTGAGGGTAGTGAGAGAGAAAAAAAAAAAAAAACTTTATTCAGATTTTGGCACTTTTGGCATTCCACACTGCCAAGTTTTCCATGCACATCTGGAAAGACCCAGGAAAGCATGGCTGTGAACTCCAAATCTGAGTCAGCATAAGCACACACCATTACAGTGGGAAGCTCAGCATCACCCTCATTTCCAGAGCATAACAGCCGTCTCTCCGATGCAGCAATCGACATCTGATCCTCAGCTGGAGCCCTGAATGGAATGCTAGGTTCCCATATGAGAAGGACCAGCAATCCCATCCAGAAGCTGCACAGCTTGCAATTCGCTAGAGGGGGAGGGGCCCTGGGGGGTTGGTTCCCCGAAGGAGAAGCCCTTAATCCTCAAGTCACCCAAGCTATTTCACCAAAGAAGACCTCTCCTGGTGGCCACCAGTGAGGGCGCTACAGTGGAGAATAAGCAAGGAGACCGCGCACCTATAGCGCCGAGCGCTGGATTGCCGTGACAACTCGCACTGCAGCCCGGCAGCTCGACGGCACACAACACGCAGAGGAGCGAGAGGTCTGCTCTCGCTGATCTCCGCGGCCTCCCAGAGTGTCGGACAGACCTGCGGCTGTGCTTTTACACACAAGCAGCGGTTGGCCAACAACAGAGGGGCCTCAAGCTTCCCGGAGAAAGAAGAGTCGCGACCGGCGTGTCGACGTGAAAACATGAACCACCCACGAACATCGTCTCAGCATGCTACACCCAGACATGTGAAACAGTGATCATGGCTATTAGTGAGGACAGGAAATGACCGCATCCAGAAACACACGGGTGGAATGTCATCTTTAGAAGACACAACTCACACCCATGTAAGCTCTTTTAGGAGATTCGCTCTCTCTTGGTGCTGAAGCACACGGGGGAAAAGACTACAGCACCACTGACAGGGAATGTGCAGCCTGTTGTGTGCACTCACTCTCTTTGAAGGCGCAGCTCTTACCAGCTGTAATAAAAGCTTTTTAGCACTCTGAAAAAGCACCGTCACCAGCTGTAAGAACAGCTTTTTACCGCTCACTGAAGGCGCACACACACAAACAAGAGGACTCGATCACCGCCGTAGCGCCGTCACACAAACACCAATGAAGAGAATGCTTCTTCCTTGAAGAACTGGCTCTTTTAGAAAACACTGCTTGCAGATTGGAGACAGGAACAAAATGAACCGTTTGGCTCCGAAGCGAAAAGTAAAAGATGCAATGCACCTGCTGCTCATTATATACCCGCACAGAGCAGCTGCTGAAAATAATTGCATGTCAATGTGCATTAGGTCATTTAAGTTACACTCAAAGTAGATTGGCCTCTCTAGCAAGCGGACAGACCGACGAATAGGATACCTTTCTAAACCTTTTCTCCATCTCGTCCATTCAAATTTTCACTTCCTGTCCTCCACCTGAATTTCACACGTCATCAGAACCACGTGATTGCAAACAAGCTATCCGATCAGTCCAATTCACGAATTAATTGTTTTATGTGATTTGCAAACCAATTTAACAGGATGATTGAAAAGAATCAGTTCGAGCACGAATCGGACACCGCTTTTGCATCTCTGAGCATGTTACTAAAATGATGAGTAATGATATGTTTTATGAAATGTAGTGGAGTAAAAAGTACGATCTTAAGCTTTGGAATGTAGTGAAGTAAAATTGCTCAAAATAAAAATACTGGATTAAAGTATAGATACTTGAAAAATGTACTTAGTAACAAAGAAAAATACCTTGTTTCTGTCCACAGCTATGAACACATCTTAGTTATTGTTTTCAAGGTTAATTATTTTCACCCTCAATGCTAATGAAACAACCAATTCTCCAAGACAGCTGAAAAAAATACTCTGGTGTAAGGTTATTCAAAGGTTAGCTTTGCAAGAGCCTGTATTCTGCCAATGCTGCCACAAGGCAAGATTTTTTTTTCTCCATGTGGATACGTATTGAGGGATAAAGAACATTTAACTTTAATAGGGAGCAAGCATGTTCCACTTTGAGCTCTTGTCATTTAGTAGAAGCATGTTATCAAACTGGTGTACAGCTGGTACTGCTGGAATGTACTGCTGGTACATTCTGGCTGGGCGAACAGGGATTAAATGACTCACTCAAGGGCACAAAGTAGGTAGGGTTTCAGTAACTCCTCATTAGACACAGTGGGCTCCAAAAGTCTGAGACTACTGAAATTGCATTCTTTTCTAATTTAATGCTTAATGATAATTTATATTTTCGCTTATAATGACAACTTGCACTCCCACTGGCTTTGACTACTCAAGTTTGTGCAAATCATTTTGCGAGATCCATATAATTTGAGAATGTTCCAAAAAGCAACTTGAGTAAAAAAGAAAATTGTTTATTTCTATGTTTGAATGACAAGATACCATATTTAGTTAAAATGGGCTATCGAAATAAAAATTTCATAAATCCTAAATTGATTTAAACTGTGCAGGAGCAGAAGCTTAAGGACACCTTTCCTATTTCTGCTTTTCAGCTACTTTGCTGATTGAGTGCCAGGTCTCTGTGGTCAAAGATCATATCTACAATGTAGGTCATAAACAGAGGCTAAAACTTCCCAGCATGTCCTTCTGCATTCAGTGCTGATGCTTGGTTGGCATCTGTGGTATCTCCCAGCAACCCCTCTGCCTTTCAAATGATGATTGATGAATAGATTTATAAAATTGTCCTCCAAGACACTGCCGTAAGTGTAAACCAGCTGAGTACCATTACGCTGTACTGACCTGATCTTAACCAGTTACACTTTTTGAGTGATTATGTAATTATGTTTTGAGTCATGAAATGTTTTCTTAAAGTATTTATATATCATTTTCAAACATGATGGTATAAACATCCAAACAAATGGTGTAATAAATTAAATTTGTAGACGTTCACTAGGGGAAAGCTGGTGCTGATTAATGCAGAGATGAATATTCAGAAATGAGTATCAAACATTTAATAATACATTTTTCAATACTAGTGCACTAATATGCATTAATTCCTGCTTAACTAATGCACATATAATCTTGAATTAATGTAGGACTCCTGTTATGTACTAGCCCTCTTTAGTCTAGGGGAAATAGGGGTACACACATACACACTGATGCGTACAATATTGACGTATTGACCACAATAAAATGTAAAATATTTACATATTGACAGCACTAAAATGTAAATTATTTACATATCCAAGTGTGAATGTGTACTAATTCCTATGTATGAATATTAAAATCGTGGCATTAATGTTTTGATTCTATTGTATTCAACTGTCATATCAATACATGTTTTCAGTCGCATTTATTAAGTGGAGTTTACTCATCTACTTAATATGAAATAATAACATTTTGGTCTGTTGCGTGACTATGTGTATTTATTGTGTATTAGTGTTACCTGTAGATTTCAATTTCTGTAGCCACTCCGCAGCCCGAAGTCTTTTGCTTTTGACTTCGGGTGAATCTCCAGTTGTCACTGATGATTGTCATTTGGACCTTTCTGGATTACAATTCGCCATTAAAAAGATAATTTTAATTATTCAAGCTGCTGTGAGAAAAAGCTATAAATGATCCGCTACCAGCAGCATTCTGACATGCCATATAGCCTAATAGCTGGGATTCTTTCTTTATGTAAACAGACGTGACGTAATGACGCAAAGACAAACGGCTGCATGCTCAAATTTCCTGTGGAAACCCACCAGTACATATTTTATTAGAAAACATTATTACAAGCTTACCATTGTAAATCAGGCTAAGGTAAGGAGATAGTTTTGAACACTGGCTGGTTATGTACTTGCTCAAAAATTGATTTTGGATCATTTTTAACCAAAAAAAAAAGTTATAGACTGCAGCTTTAAACAAGACTACACTTTAAAACCTTAAAATGAATAACATTTCTGTAATCATTTAACCACTTTGTAATATTTAGTGAGACACAAAAGGCATTTTTCCCTATGCAGTGACTGACAATACAACCATAAGATACACCAAAACATAACATAATTCACAAAACACATTAATTTTAATCATTTGCTCGTAATCCAAATCTTTAGAATCCATATTTTTTCGAGGAACAGATCCAAATTGAGCCCTTTATCTAGCGATCTTCATCTCCATTCTCAGCAGCAGCTAATGTCAACGTCAAATTTCGCAATCATTATGAATTTGAATTAAAAAACCACGCCTTTGCGAAGCGTTACGACATGGTTTACAGCAGTGATATTGAACTATTGGCTATCACCTGCTTTGTCACAGATTGCGACATGTTGTGTTTCAGTTGATGTACATTTGAAATGGGTAAATGCGCGCCTTCACGGAGAGAAGCAGGATTAATATTTTCATCGATTAATAACTTAAATTCTGGTCTGTACCCCATACAAAACTATTACCACCAGAGAGCAACACATCATCATTTGAACTACTTTTGGTACTGCTTTTGAAATTTTTACAATAAATTAATTATTGTGGTTTCACTTGTCTGTCTGTAATGTTTTTTGGGTTTTTTTCATAACTGTATGTAGTTTTAAAGGATTAGTTCACTCCAGAATTAAAATTTTCTGATAATTTACTCACCCCCATGTCATCCAATATGTTCATGTCTTTTTCTCTTCAGTTGAAAAGAAATTAAGGTTTTTTGAGGAAAACATTTCAGGATTTCACGCATTACGTAGTCATGTTGGAAAAGTTAAAAAAATGGCAGAGTCTGATTGGCCAATGTGTTCAAATAATCAACAGATATTTTTGCTCAACACTGCAAAAACACGTTGTAAATAGAAACTTTTTATATAATAGAAACACAGATACGCACTGGATCATTTGCCAAATATGTTTTGCCAATAGGCTTTTATTATGGAGAAAACTGATCCTAGATCAGTAGTTTTGGGAACCCTTTCTCACTAAAAGCATGCAGAAGCAGCAGCAGGCAGTTTTTTGTTTAGTAAGAAAATTCCATGCTAGTCTCAAGTCCATGGCTGGGGGGATCTATGTGGGTTTGTCTCTGGGCTAAGGCCCAGATACCCACTGACCTTAGAACTGCCCATGTTCAGCCCATGTGGTTCAGCAAGGTGTGGGGGAGGTAGGGCTGGGCGATATATCGCATGCGATTGTCACGCGCATTTCGTCAGTAAAGCCGGTTCCCTGATTACCGCTAAATCGCCATCACCTGCTTTCAAATGGAGCGGCATACAATAGACAGAACCGTAGATCACTGACAAGCGACGCAATATCACGTTCATATCACAGATGAATCGCCTTCAATAATGAACGCGATATTGCGTGGCTTGTCAGTGAACTACGGCTCTGTCTATTAAATGCCGCTCCATTTGAAAGCAGGTGATGGCGATTTAGCGGTAATCAGGGAACCGGCTTTACTGACGAAATGCACGTGACAATCGCATAGGATATATCGCCCAGCCCTAGAGGGAGGTGAAAACAGAACACAAATTAGTAGTAAAATCAGTAGCATTGCTACTTTAGTTACTCACCAACACTGGACCACATAACTAAAGCCACCTGAAAGAGAATCCCCTAATTTTTCTGCCTTTGAAGAAATGAGCTCTTTGAAGGCACAAGGCTCTGGGAGCTATAAAAAAATGGTGCATCTTGACAGGATAAACACCTCTTAATCCCATGGGATTATTCAGGGTTACCATTTCAGTCTGAGTCAAAAGTGAGATGGCATCAGGGCTCTAACTGAAGCTGTATGGCTCTGCCAGAGCCGCCCTCTACAGACGGCACAGCTGCCTTAGGAGGTATGGGGATTATGTGCAGCACTTTGCACTGAGCCCTATATTGATCTGACAGCCTGAAGGCTCTTTGCACAAGATATCCCATAATATCAGCAAAAGCGAGAGAGATAATGAAAAGTCTTTGGTAAAAGACTTAAGTGAAAAATATCCCTAACCACATTAAATTCCTTTTCAGATTTCTCTTGGGAGGGGATATCACAAAAGATAGGTTTGCCGAAACAGACAGATACGCTCAGCAAGAAACTATACAGAAGCTGGAGCACCATTCCTCATAATTCCTATTTGATTATTTTCTGCACATATGGTATCAGCTTCAATGACACACTCTAAACACTAGCAGCTGGGCAGTACTCATGTGGCAGACCATAGCACTTCATTCCCTTAATTCCCCCAGTGTGCTGTCTCTAATGTGCAGGCAGATACTCATTTGTCCCTGGGGCCTTGGCTCCCCACTTATTTACCTCACTGTAAACCCTAATATTACAAATTCAGAAAATGCCAACTTGCTAATTTGCTAACATGTTAACAATAGCATGATATAGCACTTACTGAATGAGTACAGCCACTTAAAACATGTAACTTACCTGCTCTCAAAACAAGCCACATGTGCTACTTGTAACCATGTAACTCTCCAAAAACCCACATTAACAGAAACTCTTTTAAATTAGCATAACAAAAAATTAATCACTACTAAATCTCCCTTATCCATTAATTTTGCACAAAAAACATTATATAACACTTAATTTTAGCATTTACTCTCCCTTTCGAGTGCCATGGGCAAAGCATGCTGTGAAATAGAAATCCCAGCCCAGTTTCAATTAAACTTAAGTTAGTCTAAATTAAAACAAATGAGTTCATACAACTCAAAACAATAAAACAGTTCAGTTTACTTAAAATATATCTGTTCTGTGAACTCAAAAGAAAAAGAAAGTTCTAAATACTCATTACAGTTAATGTAACTGAACTCGTTTGTTAAATTTAAGTTTGTCCTACTCAAAACAATTAAGTATTTTGAGCATTATATGGCTGAAGCTCCACCGGCCGCGGAGCGTGGCCCACCGCAGACCGCACTATCAGCCAGTACCATCGTGGCCTCTGGACCCGTCTAAGGGCAGAGAGGATTGCCGTCCATTGTGAACGATCCACCGCTGACTTCAGTGCGAGCAGCTGGCATCCTGAGGCCTTCGCCGGTTGCTACGCACTCAAGCCCACCTGTTGCTACGCACTCAAGCCCGCCGGTTGCTATGCACTCAAGGCCTCAGGCCGCTACGTACCCAAACCCGCCTGTCTCAGCGCTCTCTAGTTCCTTGGCTGCAGCGCCGCTTGACTCGTGGTAGATTGTTTGTTTATTGTTCTCCCTGTAATGGCTACCACCATTTTGTGTGTTTGGGCTGCACACACGTCACCTATTTCCCCCGAGACATTTTGAAACCCATGTGATCTCTGATGCGTCTGTTTTGTCTGCTGACATTGTTTTTGGATCTTCTGAGCTTCCAGTTGCCTCTGTTTCGTTCGTGGGCACCGTGTCTGAACTCTATGTGTTCTCTGACAACTCTGAGGCCATTTCTGAACACTTTGTGTCCCCTGATGGCTCCGTTTTGGCTACTGAAGCTGTTTTCGAACTCTGTGTCCCCTGACTTTAATGTCTGCACAGTTGCAAACACCGAGATCGCTTATGAACTCCCTGTTCTTTGTAGTTTTTCATGTTGATTTAAGTTGCCCAGGTGTTTCCCACTTGCCACGCCCCCTTGTTACCTTGTTCAGTCTTCCCTGTGTATTTATAGTCCTTGTGTTCCACTCGTGGTTTATCAGTCATTGTACGTTTGTAGGCATGTGGTACTATATGTTTCTGGTTTTTCTTAGTTCTGTCATTAAATATTCCTGCACTGCCTGTTCATTCCACACCTAACATTACACAACCTGCTTTGGAAAGTGTTTTTGATTGTTTGTTTGTCATTTCAGGCTGAATCATCTGATGCAGATCCAGAGTTAACGTCAGTGTTGTGCTTAATTTCACAAGTAACATCACCAGGTTTAGGCAAAGAATTTTAATGACTGAACGATTTTAATTTGTTAGTAGTTAAACTAATAAGCATTTTTTTTTTAATGCATCTCATCTGAAGTGTAACAGGACACATGACCTCTCTTTTTCTTTGCTTTTCTGCTTTTTAGACACTTTGACATCAACCTGGCTCAAGAACCAAGAAAGGAAAAGTGACTTCCAAGACTGGCAATGTTGTGCAAAAAAGAGCAGAACTGTGAAATATATATTTTAAAAACTTGTACTATTTGATTTTAGTCCACATTTGGAAAAATTTTAAAAGTAAATAACATTGCTGTATGTTCATTGATAACTGTTAACTGCACATGTTTTTAAATATTGACATTTCAGCTTATTATGTTTTTCTTAATTGTAGCATATTGCACACGTATCAGGATAATCAATAAACTTTGGAATGTTCAGAACGCTTTTAGCTTGCTGGATTGGGTTGTGAAGTCTCATCTCGGCTCCGGCCGGTCTAACACTCTGACACCTTTATTACCCTTCGAGGTAAAACAAAGGGCCCAATTTACTAGCTCTTGGGACATCAAAGGGCCCCCCATGTGGACTACAGGCCAGATCCACATTCCAACACCCACCACACACACACAGGCACACACAAAAACACACAAACATACATTATTGACTGTATATGTTAAATATAACTATGCCAAGTCACATCCATGTATGCACCCATCATGTATCTCGAGTGTGTGCACGTTTCCTAATGTTTAGACTTAGTAAATAACTGTAGTTGAGTTAGTTTTAGTTTTAATGATGGAATTTTGCCTGTAAACCATAACTTCTTTTATATGCCTTTCTGATCTATCGAGTTTGATCTCTCCGTAAAGCTCCGGACTCGAGCTATTCACTGAAGTATGTCACATAGCTGACAAATGCATATTTCTATGTGTGTAATGATATGGTGAAGGAAATACTCCATCTCGGAATCCGATCTGATAGCCATCAGTATGCAAATTCAGCGAGGAGACCAAACAAAGGAACTTTGCCCGCCAAATAGTGCTGCGCATCTACTGGCCGTTACAATTCTATTGGTGTGTTAGCTTGGTTTTCCATAAAAACAACGACACACAATTTTTCTGAGTGTTCTCCCGATTGCCCTGAATCATCCATCGCCCACTCACGCACGTCTCTCCCGGACGTCACGGCGACCGCGCTGCCATCGCGCTCATCTTCGGGACCACCATCTTCCAGCGAAACTAACTTTCAAGTCCTCAGTTCAAACCTTCCCGCGGAACGGAAGAAGCCAACGAACTGCACCAGCGCTAAACTGAAATTCGACACGCAAAACCAATGCAAGTATACTGCCGTTTCTGAATCTTAGATAATGAAACTGATTTCTTTGCTGGCTTTCAAGGACTGTTAGATTTTGCTATTTGCCTTCTCTCTCTTTCTTTCCTTTCCTGTCTCTACGTTCCCTTTTTGTATATATGTGTATATTATGTATTTAGACGTATAACCTCTGTAGTCGTAGTTTGCATATAATAAACACGTTATTCACGCTTGATTGTTCTGTTTGTTCTTTCAACCGAAGACCAAGTCACTTTAACGTTTTCGATCACTTTATGCTTTGATACTATAATAGGAATTTATTCTTGTGGCCAAAAGAATAAATCCATTTTAATATTCTATGAGGAGCTTAGTTTGCTGGACAAACGAACAGTTTCTCTAAATAATTATTAAACCAGAACTAATCATATACATAATTGATTATAATTCGTTGTAATTAATTTACCACATATGTTTAATTCCCCCTTGGGTCGGTATGTGCATAATAATTATTCATAAAACTTTATGAATTATTATATTCATATTCCACCCATAAATTGATTAATAACTGTACGAACCGCTACTTCGTTACATAATAAATATGTTTTAAAACTCAAAGGATGTTGTTTTCCATTTCATTTATCATAAATAACATAATAACAAAAGTATAATATTTTTAATTATTTAATAACATTCAATACAAGTACAGGCCCATTGTTTCCCCCACAGGGTAGTGGCCGTGAAAAGCGGAGGGAGAAATCTCTGCTGCGGCAGTTAAGTAGCACGGTTCAATCAAAAGGCTGCATATGTAGCGGTAATGTAACAGGTGAGATATCAGGTAATGATTATACAGGCCACTTTAAGTATATTTCTTCATTGCATTAGATGTTGTAGTGCTGCTGTTTGTCTTGTCAAACGTGTTTGTTATAAATGAATGCGCTGGTGGTGTAGATATGGCATTATGAAGATAGCTTTTTAGATTCCAATCACGAGCCGAAATTGTGTAGCATCGCAGCATGCGGCCAGCTTGTAGCGCCGATGCGGTTTACTTAGCCCGAACTAAGCAATCCATCTTTAGAAATAGAACGAAGCGGTAGCACTGATTTTCTCATGCTGTTTTTTGTATATACAGTCTAAAAGGGGAGATCACAAATTATTATTATAATTAGTCACGTTTATTTTAGACTGTTTTCCTTGAATCATGTTTATTTATTGAACAAAGCAATAGTGACATCAGCATAGAAACATTCACACAGTGGTTTAACATCAATAAATATCATCTTGTGGACTTAACACGAGAGGCTCTTCTCCTGCAATTTGATTGCGGCTGGCACATGTATGTCATAAATGAACAATTTATAGAGATCTGTCAGAAGCAGCCATGACGATTAAGATTTGTACAAGAACCATCTGATGACCAAACCAAAAGTTAGAATTAGCAAATGGAAAAATGTCAGGAGAGTTATTTGCATTCACGATGAACATTTTAGTGAAATGTACCTGTAGCTGAAAGCAAACTGTACTCAGACCACCAGCTTCACTAGGTTCAGTGTTACTGAAAGGAAAGTTATAGGAAGAAAGGAGGAGCCAGAGCAGTTCCTTGTTGCGGAGGCAGCCTCACGCTAAGGGCCTCTCCGGAGATGGCTGGGAAGAATTGAGGAGGAAAATGGAGAGGAGTGGAGATGGGTGTGTTTGGGAGAGGCTAAGTAACTTAGCAGTGGGTAGGAGTGAAGACTCGGTCAAGGAAATTCTGTTCACATTTGGCAGCCATATTTGCGATGTTGCCGGGCAGCTATTTTGGACACCCAAGAAGAAGTCCTATATATGAAAATCCTGGAATTGCAAAAACTGCAAGCATATTTAAATAACACGATTCAATTCAGCAACAAATCTGATATGAACTATCCCAAAAATATTGTTTCTTATGTTCATAGTGTTAAAAAACATATATTCTGGGCTGGATGAGCCAATGAGCAAATGCAGTTCATGCGTCTCAGAACACTGTCTTTTTGTATAGCAACGGGAGCTTGGCAGCTGCAGTGACACAAAGACTTTACCAATTGGTTCTTATTCCTATGCCTTTGCAATTTCTACCATTCATAAGTAATGAGTGCACCATCGTTGTATATCTAAAAGAATCATTGCCACCTGTTTGAACAGGCAAAAGAGGGGGTGACATTTTAAGACTTAGAATCTTAGCTTTACAGTGAATATAGAGAAAGACCAACTTTTTAACAACAGCTTTTAAATTTGCTGATGTATAAGAAATGCTCATTTTTCATGGCATGAAAAGAAAAATAATTATCATTTTACTTGAAAATGTGATCTGTAAACATCATACTCAACAGATGGTCTTGTTGTGTTATGTCTAGTTTGGGAAGATCTTAACTAGCAGAATAGAAGCAACATACTTGTTTTAATAAGAGAAATCTACACCGAGTTTTTGTAGATAAATGCCACATACGCAAATGTAAACAGTGTACACGTTAGGCTTTGCGCCACATTTTAGTTCGTAAATTCCCTAAACATTAGTTAAGCACAGTAATTCGCATGTAAATATTTTAGGGCAGTTGATCTTGATTCAAACGATCCTATGCACAATATTATGCGACGCATAGACTTACAGGATCCGATCGCGTTGCAAAGATGATGCAGTGTTGATAAAATATTTTTGAAAAACATCGTCTAGTCCACTGATGAAGAGTAATTAGAAGGTAAAGTGAAATTAGTAAACGAAAGCTATCATGAGCTTTGTAATGTTTGGAGCAGATGTCATAACAGTTCATTCATAAAAAAAACGTAAATCTTTACCTTCGTGCTGTGTTTAGAAATACAACCCGGAAGACAGAACGCAATGTGAGGCCCGTCAGGTCTATCATTGCTTTACCGTTTAGGCATGAAATCATTAAAATCATCGGGTTAAAATGCTTGGAAGAGACAGGAAGCGCGAGGAGCAATGGATCAATTGGTCCGTTTGCGAATTGAGGAAAAAGAGAGCTGGGATTTTGTTTGCCTTTCGTGGAAATTGGAAGTTTGCTGCGTCAAATCACTTGACTGGATGAAAGCCGCTGAGCTGCGGTGCGTGGACGCCTAGTCGAGGGCCCGAGGAGCGGGTTTTAATGGCCGCCTGAACAAATTTGCAGGAGGACGCCGAGGATGACATGCTTAAATTCTCTTGTTGTGTGCAGAAGGGGAACCAGAGGTAGAGGATCCTGGTGTAACTTGAAAATGGAAGAGTATTCTGCGGAACACTCTTTGTTGAAGGTAGAATGCTGCTAGAGCTCGTCAGGTTGGGAAATACATTCAAACGACGGGGCGGGACCAAATGCTGGAAGAATTGTCGCTGGGATGACGCAGTGACTGCTGCTTATATACACTCGTAATTCATCATTATCACTAAGATACGTACCGAAAACATTTAAGTTGGCTATTATTAAGCCTCTTATTAAAATTTTTTTTATGAATGCAGAACAGTTAGTTCATGCGTTCATGACCTCAAGGCTAGATTACTGTAATGCTCTACTAGGTGGTTGGCTCCCAATGTAGTGCTGGCAGAACCCGGCTAATATGGTCATACTTCCTGTTTCTAGTAAGAACTCTAGCTGCTGCGTTTTGGACCAGCTGTAGTTTATCAAGCGAGCAGCTTGAACTATTAAACTATTAAACATCATATTGATTTTAAAATCTTGCTAATCACTTACAAAGCACTAAATGGTTTAGCTCCCCAGTATCTGAGCGAGCTCTTAACACATTATAGTCCTTCACGTCTATTGCGATCTTTGATTTCCGGCCAATTAATAATACCTAGAATATCAAAATCCTTCAAGATCCTTCTACTGTTTGGCACCTAAACTCTGGAACAATCTTCCTAGCATTGTTTGGGAAGCAGACAGTCTGTCAGTTAAAATCTAGACTAAAAACGCATCTCTTTAACCTGGCATACACAACACATTATGAATTTATGTTTTCAAATCCATTAAAGGATTGTTAGGCTGCATAAATTAGTTCAGCCGGAACCTGGAACACTTCCTATAACACCAGATGTACTCGTTACATCAGAAGAAGAATGGCATCTACGCTAATATTAGTCTCTCTGTTTATCCCGAGGTTTACCGAAGTCAGCCAGATCTGGGCCATATCTAGATCAGATGGAGGACCTGCGCCTAGACGTGACGACAATACAGCCAATATGCCACTGTCTTGCACAGTCGACATACATCAACATCAATGCCTGACAAAGCCTGTGCAATCTTTCGTCCTTTGATGACCCAAAGGGTGGAGGAGAAAAAGACTGCACTATTTTTACACACTATTTTTACACACTATTTTGGCCTTTACATTTAAAATGTTTTTATTTTTTTCTAACGCAGGTGAAGGACCAAGATCCACTAAAGAGCCTTTTCCACTTAAGGTTGAGGATGCCATATTATGCCCCAAACCTGAGACTACAGATTAGCTTTGACCTACCAAGGAGGTTGCATGGATGACTATCACAGTGACACCAACAGGAGACAAATTCCATCTTATTGTACCCTCACCAGGACTGATGGAATCAGTTTGACTGGCAGAAAGGCATTCAAGTGTGTCCTCAGCCACGCATGAGCCAGAGCATCTGGTCCAAAAGACACTGGAGAACCACAGAGGACACTGAGTGGTCTCATTTGAGGCAAACAGTCTAATATGATTCAAAAGTAGATGATAAATAATGTGATTCAATATGATATGCATATGATATGTCTCAAAATAGCAACACGGCGCTCTTGGTTTCAAAGCAGTTGAATACTGTCTACGGTTGATTAATTATTACAACGTTTACTTTATGTTGTTTATATTGTAATACATTATATATGGTTCTGAGAGAGCATATTTTATCCCTCCATCTTTTTGACTGAGCAGCTGGCAATAGTAAAGCTGGTTATTTTTGGTATTTTGGCTATGTTGTATTTTGGTTCTGTCCTACTGTTTAAAGAGTAAGTCTGTTTTGACAACGGAATCTCAACTCTTCGGCATATGTAAACTGTACCAGAATTGATTATTCTGCTCTGGTGAAAGAAAATCCCAATCGCAGTATTGTTTACATTTACATTACATTTAGTCATTTAGCAGACGCTTTTCTCCAAAGCGACTTACAAATGAGAGTAGTAGAAGCAATCAAATCAACATGGGTACAACAGTATGTAAGTGCTGTGTGTCACAGTTTCATCAGTAAAGTGCTCGTAGCAAGAATTTTTTTTTTTTTTTAATAAATACACAAAGATGGAAAAAGAATAGAAATTGAGAAAAAAAAGATAGATAAAAAGTAAGTGCTACTATTACTGGGTCAAGTGCTGACGAAAAAGATACGTCTTTAGCATTTTTTTGAAAATGGCTAAAGACTCAGCTGCTCGGATAGAGCGTGGTAGGTCATTCCACCAGCCAGGAACAGACCCGGAGAAAGTCCGTGAGAGTGATTTTGTGCCCCTTTGTGATGGCACCACAAGGCGCCGTTCACTTGCAGAACGCAAGTTTCTGGAGGGCGCATAAGTCTGAAGTAGTGAGTTAAGGTATAGCGGTGCAGAGCCAGCGGTGGTTCTGTAGGCAAACATCAGAGCCTTGAATTGTTTAACCTGTTGCTGATGAAGAAGTCTCAGTACAGTGTCATATGAGAGTAGATTTGAGCGGCACTCATCGTTCTAAGTTGTAAAGTCCTTACAAATTATAGTTAGATTGATGCCATTCATCTAGACATTGACTGCATCTACAAGTATAGCTACCTGGTGATCAATACTGTTTCATTTGCTAAAAGAAACATCAGTATTCATGCAAGAGATGGATGTAATTATGTGTACTTAAACGAGCTTTACCTTACAGCAAATCTGTTTATCTACTCTTTAAACGTGTGCAAGAAGCCTACTGTTCAAAGTAGAGAGAAGCATTCATTCACAGAAAAGAAAGTTTACATGAGTAAAATTTGCAAATGCCAAAACATATTTGCATTTTACTGAATATAGAATCAAGTTCTTGAATATCTGAAAGTATAAGCGCCACATTTTAACTCTATGCATAACTCATTCGAAATGTGCAGACACTCTTCATGAACTGTTTAAATTGCTCTGATGTGCATTGGTTTCCATGACAATGACTTGTCACAGGAAGTGCTAACTCTAGATAGCACATACTCATCACCTTGTGACACCATATTGTAAACAAACCAGCCTAGGTGGCTAAGCTAACCCAACCTAGCGGCCCTTTAGCTAAGACTAAGCTAACTAATAGCTTCAACAATCAGCAGTTAGCATCATTTACTTGAAGCCTTTAACTGCAGTTCGTGGGTCTGCAGTGTAAAGTGATCTAAACCATTCTCCTTTAACCACATTTCTGATCTCTCACTTTCTCTTTCCTTACCTTTAATTCTTCTCATCTAATTTTACCTTCACCAGGTGAAATCCTTCCTGAACTCTGTTCAGCTAAATTTGAAGTTACTTTGTTAATTAAATCTAAATTTAATTATGTGTAAACTGTTTAGCTAGAGAAGAATTCTAGATGTTGAGAATTTTTAATGCCACTTTGATTAAACTTTATGGAGAGACACACCCATGATGTGGTCTTGAACATGCAGCAGCTGGGGGCATCTATGGAGGAGGGATGTCCAAAGTGAATCTAATGGTTAATCACTAGTGCTATTGAGTTTTCTGAATTTCAGGGTACTCTGCCATTTTTGATCACTTATTTAGGTCTCTTTATCTATTCTAATAATAATAGCAGTAAGCTATTCTCTTGCTTATTCCTTCACCTATTTGATTTATTTACATTTACCCATCTTGTTCTAGTGTGGTCTTGTTTCACCATAGAGCCCTAAAGAAACCAGAGACACTTTTTATTTCTGACTCTGTTTATTCTTAACAAGTGCACTAAGTTCTATGATCCTGCTACACAAGTAATCTCAGTGATTACTAGGGCATCGCTATAGTCCTGAGCACCGGTAATAAACATAATCTGAATAGGAAAGCTGTTCTTTTTCCTTTTCCACCTCTTCTTCACTTCTTAAGAGATCTAGCCTGTTGCGAGCCATCAGGAGGTTCTGAGAAATAATTTGACCATTAGTACCATCTTAAGTCATTTATTAAACATCAGTTTACGCACTTTTGGAAACATTCTCAGAACCACACAAATCTAATATCAGCTAAGATATTACAGCTGGTCCAAAGACACACTTTACTAGCCAGCTATGCCCAAAGCTGTACGTTATATCCCTAGCTGACCCATTAAACCTTTAGCTCTGAACTCTTTAGGGTCATGCATTAGACTCTCAAGTCAAGTCATCTTCATTTATATAGCACTTTTTACAATACAGATTGTTTCAAAGCAGCTTCACAGTGATAATAAAGCCAAAACACTTACATTTTCTGTTTTGGCTTTATAGCAGCTCTAGGAAAACGTTATTATTTAGCTAAAGTATGTTTTTGATTGAATCACTTCCATTTTAAAAATCATTAATTATTAACTCAGGGGACGCTTACATGACACCTTTTTAACTAAAAACAGAAGACTTTTAATGCGTTCTTGCCGTATGAGCATTTGAATGTGTATGTGCGCAGATGCTTAGTCTTTCTTTACAAATTGACCCTTACTCTCACCACAAGTGTGCCAAATTTTGCAGATGCTCAGCTTGACCTCCCAGACGGGAGACTGGGAGGACTGACTAGCCATTGCAATGAACACCATTCCACCCAGGGCTGCTGACAACCTGCGGCACCAGAGCCAAACGCAACTGGACAATGAGAGAAGAGGACCAACAACACATGACCTAAGCCAGAGTTACAGCCACTCCGGGCTGATCAAGATTATCATCTCCTTAGCCCACCTCATGGATCTGAAACAGAAAGTAAACGACCTCACAAAACAGATCACAGAGTCCCGCAAGGAGCGGACATGTGCTCAAAGCCTCACAGACCATTTACATTTACATTTTTACATTTATGCATTTGGCAGACGCCTTTATCCAAAGCGACTTACATTGCATTATTCTATACATTTGTATCCGAGTATGTGCAATCCCTGGGATCGAACCCATGACCTTGGCATTGCTAGTGCCATGCTCTAACCACTGAGCTACAGGAAAGCTGTAGCTCAGCTAGACCAGCTAGAGACGGAGGCTCAAACCAGAATCAAAAGACTTCAAAAGGCTCAGACAGCTGCTGAACATTGAGAGTAGCTGGACAGAGCAAGCCCAGGACCAGCACAGAACTGTCACCATGGCAACAGCCCAGGCACCAGCCAAGCCCTTGGGAGAAGCTGTGGAAGACAGCACCTTCAACCTGCGAACACCACAGTAGTTGACAATAATGTCCTCCTTCACACCCTTCACAGGTGTCAATCGTAGACTGCACAAAGACAGCTGGACACACCTGCTGCAGAGTTACAGGAGCTGCTGGCACTTGAGCTTGCTTTAGCTCTGTTGTCCCAAACGAACTGACTTCAGGATGACAGGTGACACCCTGCCCAGGCACCTGCTCTCGCAACACCTGCTGCATAAGCCTCAGAGACCTCAACCTGGCTACTGTCTACATCATCCGCCATGGAATGACCACCATTCCAGGAATCACAACCAACCAGATCCCACCACGGCTTCCAGCCTTGTATCCCAAAGATGTGTCTGATCTTTCTGCACCTTTGACACCGCTCACTGTTGTCCATAGGAGGGACAATTACGATCGAAAGGGGGGAATTATGTAATGACTGAGACAAATCAGACACAATTTAACAAATAATCTTTAAAATTCACCCTGGGGTCTGTAGACCCATCCTCCAAAAGACCTTCTTGGGCAAGATACCAACTGACAAGACGTTTATTGCTCTAAAGAATGCGGTCACGTGGAAAAGCAGAGGCCATAGGAAAAGCCCATAGCCCTTAAAACAGACTTTCCTGCATTAATTTACAGACAAACTGTTAATCAGAGTATAAATGGACACAGACCCACCAGGCCCAGTTTAATCATGCTCAAACAAAAAGAGCCATACAATTCCCCACAGAGGAATTTCCCCCTCAGAAATTCCTCCTTTCTCATTGATTATGTCAACCCTAAGAGGTGTGACTTTTCCCAGACTTTAAAGAGCCACACACAGCTCTGCCTGCTCTCTTGCTCCGACTGACTCTTGGCATCTCCTGGTTGCTGTGTGGCCTCTCTGGCCCAGGGCCAGCAGGCCTCAACCTGCACTTCAGCCATGTGCTTACCTAGAAGAGAGAGAGAGAACTCTTTTCCCACTACAAGAGTCAAACTAACCATGCAAGTTCATCATCATTTCTACATTCAACGCTGGAGAAATCGATAGCAACTTCAACACCATCGATTCACGGAATTACAAAGAACCTTTTCAGAACAACAGACTGCTTCTACTGCAAAGGCATGCAAGTATCAAATATTTTAACTAAACAGAGGTTTAGGGTAAGCAGTAAAATCCTCTTAACAAGGTGTTTTGAAATAATAAGCTGATTGTTCTTTTCATGGTTTAATGACTCTTCATTCCCTGTTCCCATTTCCGGCTTCATTCTGTCACTTTCCATCTTACCCATGTACATGTGATTGTGTGTGTTGTGTTCGTGATTTAGTTAATAAAATTTGTGCACAATACATATTTGGTTCTGACTCCCTGCCTGCAGATAAATGTCACTTAAATTATCAATCTTGTTACACACTCTAAGCTCTGTAAATGCTAAGAAAGAATTCTTTTTCTGTGGCCACGAAAAATATCCTTTAGAATTTAGAATTAATTAATAATCAATAATGTGTTCACAGGACGAAGTGATTGATTGTCAAGTCAAGTCAAGTCAAATTTATTTATATAGCGCTTTTTACAATTGGTAATTGTTTCAAAGCAGCTTTACATATTAGAAGCACAGAAAAAAGATAGGTGNAATGTTATGTTAATTGTAATGTTAATGTAGCTACATCAAGTTAATCTTATTAACTGATCCAAATATTCATAATTAATCATAAGTTATGAATAATTATTATTTCCCTTTTGAGCTAATTTGCTACAATTATTAATTACGATTATCACAATTTACATTGAATGCTGTTTTGAATAGCTTTATACTATTGTTTGAAGCAATGGCATGCCAACAACAAACTGAAAACACTCTTATTGATTTTTTTTTTTTTATTATTGCTTTTCTAAAGCATTAAGCCTCAAATGTCAACTGTACATTGGTTTGGTTTCTTCTTTAAATAAAAAATTAAACTTATGCATGGTATAATAACAGAGGGCTTTTGCACCAGGTTGTTCTAGGAACTTAGTTATAGGAACCAGCCACCAGGTGGTTCCCCAAGAACTAATGTTTCTATGGCAATTTTACTGGTTGCAATTGCACCGCCAGTAGGAACTCTAAAGTGACGTAAACTGCACTTGTTGTTGTGACTTTTATTTTGATTGCGCGGAGGACTTTTATTTGACGGTGCTGAGAACAGGTCAGCCAGAGCCTGAGCACACAGTGCTCGCATTCTCCTTCTTCATTAGTTTACGATCTGTTTAACGGTCCTGTCTAATATGTTATTACTAGATAGAACTGTTATATTCAAGTCAAGTCAAGTCACTTTTATTTATATAGCGCTTTTTACAATGCAGATTGTGTCAAAGCAGCTTTACATTGATAACTGGTATATAATTTTGGCTGCACAGCAGCTCTTAAAGAATAGTTTCAATGCAGGCAGATCAAAGCACTGTTGATTATCAAATGTCAAGTCAAATGTCAAATGTCCCCAACTAAGCAAGCCAAAGGCGACAGCGGCAAGGAACCCAAACTCCAACAGGTGACATCAGGTGGCAAACAGGTGGAAAATAGGAGTTAAAATGGAGAGAAAAAAAAACCTTGGGAGAAACCAGGCTTAGTCGGGGGCCAGTTCTCCTCTGGCGAACAGTGCTTTGTTACGATTCAGGTTGCTATCATAAGTCTGATAGGATCGCAATATTCAAAAGTATTTATTTCAGTTCTACAAAGAAAGTATACTGTATATTAAAAAGTATTACCATTTGCCATGTGATTAATGCCCAATATTGCTAGCTGAGCAGAAATACATAATCATGTTTCGCTTGGTCTGCTCAAAGTCGGGCTGGATTTTCTCCTTAGCATCAGGTTGAGAGGTCCATCTATCACTGTTTTCCATGTTTGTAGAGTTAATTAGTGGAGTAAATATATAGGCTGTGTACACAGATTTTTAAAAAATGGCGGTATATATTAAACACAGTGCAGCGCTTCCGGGTTCAACATCAGAATGCGGACTAGATAGAAACAGAAAAACTGCTAAATATTGGCTGATATATCAACCTTGGCAATACATTGGTTGACCACTATTTCTAACATTTACATTTAGGAGCTGAGGAAAACACATATCAAAAGCATTAAACAGCACACGATTCTGTCAGAGCACGACAGGGCAAGCCGTGGTTAAGACTTAATCTTTTATTTAAAGCACTTAATATAAAGCATTCTCATGTTTTGAACTTTTCCCACAGTAGCTCACTCTGTTATCTGCAATTTTGATCATAGTAATATGTTATTCACTACTGTAAAGCAACATGAATGGTGGATGGTTTCAGTGCACAACATACCGATGTGACTAATAAATAATCAAATGCGTTGTCAATTATTTTCATTATCGACTGTAATCAGTTGTTGCACCTCTAGACTTGACACATGTCCTAACTCATGAAAACACGAGAATACAGCAGCACACATTTTCGAAATTACATCTTGTTCACTTCTAGGTGAATATTTTTATTTTTACTATACATGTCTTATTGCTTTTGTTGTTTCTGTGCACTGAAATCTTCTTTTGTCACCAAAAAAATGTCTTAGGTTTATAGTCATTTGTTCGTTAAACAGACGTCAACGAATGCAGACGTGCAAGATGAAATCTGCGAATCCCACATCACGAGAGTGTACATGAAATAACACACACAAAAAAATTATATTCAGAAAGCAATCAAAGAATGTCCCAAACACTGAAATGGTTCATGACTTCAAATTCCCACTGTAATTGCTAAAGCTATACTTACACTTCAAAATGAATCACATACATTGTATCTGCACTTTGTTGTTTATGATGAGAAATTTTAAAAGAGTGCAGAATTCAGTCAGTTCCGGCGTTTTCAATGGGGACTAATGTAACCACCTCTTATTGGCCATTGCATTCATACGCTCAAAAACCTGTGATTGGTTGTAACGCTTAGTGCTGTAATAAAAATAAAAAAAATGTAAAAAAGAAATCGGATACAATGTGAGCAGATCAACAATTATTAATGTTTAATAATTTGGAAATAATGGCTAATATGTCCTACTATATGTTAAGTAAATCATTAATTACTAGTATGTTCATTCTTAACTAATGCTTAATTGTGAACAAGTTAATCATTAATTAATGCTTAATTGTTATTGTTATTCTGGACCCTTAAAATAAAGTGTTACCATTTTACCTGCAGTCTATCAATTGTTCTTTGTTGTTTTTGTGTACTTTGCAGTAAATAAGAAAACAGAAAACCTGCCCGTTTTTTCTTATATGATTTTGCTGTCAAGAAAGGCCTCATTGTGTAGAGTGACGTGGGTGGTGTGGAATATTCACTTAATGAACCATACCAACTTCTGTACTTCCTAGTGTGCCAGGGCTTACAACTGTGTACTATGCGTGAGGAAGGAAGAAGGTTATAAAGGACACTAAAACAGCACAAAGAAGGAAAAGCAATCCATATCATCTGTACTACGTAATAACCAGAGATTTTCTCATTAAAAAACAAGTCAAACCAAAGGCTTCGTTAAATCCACAGGTTTTATTGATCTTATTTAACAGAAGGATTAGATAGTGTGAATCGAGTTAACAAATTTTTCCGTAAACTAGTGTTGTGCCAGTAGCTGCACAGCATGTAACTAAATACTGTAGCTTTCATGTCAGTTACTGCTTATTATTACACTTATTAATACTGCTTAATAATAACATTCAGTACTGTAAGATTTGTCCCTTAGGTGTTTGAATTTCATAAGCTGGTCCAACTCAAGCAGTGATATTGATGCATATGGATAATACTGGTTCTGACAAATTCCAAAAGCCTTGTCCTTTGTCTCGTGAGAGCACTGCTGGAGAAGCCAGCACAAAAGACTGGCCTCTTCTGGCAACCATAAGTGTCGCGCTTTCAAAATCACTTGAAAGCAAAAAAGGCCTAAATGTTTTTCCACCTCACTAAAACTACAGGCGGGAATTCACAGGCTGCACGTGCCACCGCCACCACTCCAGTGCACAGACATGTCTGGATTTTGGGTCAAAAAGCAATACTGTATGTTGCAAGAAACAAACAGGGCCAGCTTTGACAGAGCATGCAGATATTGACGTTCTCCAGGGAGGCTCTCAGAAGCTTAAAAAGTAAAGGCCTTCACCCATTTTTCAAAAAGCAGTTGATGATAATGTGCAAAATAATAAAATTAGGCTAATTAACCTTGCTAAAAAAATATGTTTAAGCAGGCTGCCACTTACAACAACACCACTGACCTCCAGGAGTACTCAGAGACTGTCACTGCCTACATCAACAAGTGTATTGAGGATGTAACAGTCACAAAAACCATCACTGTCCGGGCTAACCAGAAGCCGTGGATGTCAGGGGAGGTCTACAGACTCCTGGAGACGCGGAACTCTGCATTCAGAGCTGGAGATGAGGTGGGCCTGAGAACAGCCAGGGCCAACCTATCCCGCGGCATCAGTGAGGCTAAGAGACAGTACTCCAGGAGGATAGCCCATCGTTTCAGTGACAGCAGAGACACTCGTAGCCTGTGATAGCAACATCTCTCTGCTGAATGAGCTGAACACCTTCTTCGCTCGCTTTGAGGAACAAAACGGCACCACTGCACAGAAGACTCCATCCCCTCCCGGTGACCAGGTGATGACGCTGACTCCGGACAGCGTGAGGAGATCCTTCAGCAGGATCAATGCACGCAAAGCTCCGGGTCCTGACAACATTCCTGGGCGTGTACTGAGAGACTGTGCAGCAGAACTCACTGATGTCTTCACAGACATCTTCAACATCTCACTTAGTCAGGCTGTTGTTCCCACATGTTTCAAAACCACCACCATCATTCCAGTCCCGAAGAAGCCATCTCCATCCTGCTTCAATGACTACCGTCCTGTTGCACTTACTCCCATCCTCATGAAGTGCTTTGAACGGCTAGTCATGCACCACATCAAGTCTGCCCTCCCCCCCTCCCTGGACCCATTCCAGTTTGCATATCGGTCCAACCGGTCGACCGATGATGCCATCTCAACTACCCTCCACTCAGCACTCACACATCTAGAGAAAAAAGACTCATACGTCAGAATGCTGTTCATAGACTTCAGTTCAGCATTCAACACAATCATCCCTCAACAGCTCATTCACAAACTGATCGAGCTGGGGCTCAACACTTCGCTGTGCAACTGGCTGTTGGACTTTCTGACTGGAAGACCTCAGGCAGTACGGGTCGGCAGCAACACATCCAGCACCACCACACTGAACACTGGGGCCCCCCAAGGATGTGTGCTGAGCCCCCTCCTCTTCACTCTGCTGACCCACGACTGCATACCGTCACACAACTCCAACCTCTTTATTAAGTTTGCGGATGACACGACTGTGGTGGGTCTCATTAGCAACAGAGATGAGACAAACTACAGGAGCGAGGTGAGCCGCTTGGCTGGGTGGTGCAGTAACAACTATCTCTCTCTGAACGTGGAGAAGACGAAGGAGATTGTTGTTAGGGCTCGGCGATATATCGCATGCGATTGTCACGCGCATTTCGTCAGTAAAGCCGGTTCCCTGATTACCGCTAAATCGCCATCACCTGCTTTCAAATGCAGCGGCATTTAATAGACAGAGCCGTAGATCACTGACAAGCCACGCAATATCGCGTTCATTATCGAAGGCGATTCATCTGCGATATGAACACGATATTGCGTGTTCTTTGATGGAAGTGGGTTCTGGCCAGTTGGTGATGGATTCCACCTTCCTCTCTTCCATCCGGATGCCACTGTGGTCTATGATGTATCCAAGGAATGAGACGGTGGTTTGGTGGAAAGAACATTTTTCTGCTTTGAGGAACAGATGGAACTGGCGTAGACGGGTGAGGACCTCCGCAACATGTCGGCGATGTTCGGCCTGGCTCCGGGAGTAGATGAGTATATCATCGATGTAGACTAGGACGAAGCGGTTGAGGAACTCCCGGAGCACCTCATGAATGAAGTCCTGGAATACGGAGGGGGCGTTGACCAGGCCATACGGCATCACGAGGTATTCGTAGTGTCCTGTAGGGGTGATGAAGGCGGTCTTCCACTCGTCCCCCTCACGTATCCGGATGAGGTTGTACGCGCTGCGGAGGTCCAGCTTAGTAAACACAGTGGCACCACGGAGATGTTCCAGGGCCGCTGGGACGAGAGGAAGGGGATATCTGAATTTTACTGTGATCTTATTGAGTGAGCGATAGTCTATGCAAGGCCGCAAGCCTCCGTCCTTTTTTGCCACAAATAAGAAGCTGGAAGCAGCAGGGGAAGTAGATGACCGGATGTAGACTTGGGCGAGGGCTTCCTTGATGTACTCCTCCATGGCCTTCTCCTCCGGGATGGATAAAGGGTAGATCTTACCCTTCGGCACTGGTTCACCCGGAAGCAGGTCGATGGCACAGTCCCATGGCCGGTGTGGAGGCAGCCTGGAAGCCCTCTGCGGGCAGAAGACATCGCTGAAGGGGGCGTAACACTTGGGGATGTCGATGGAGCGGTGTTCAACTGGACTCTCGATGGAGGTTGTACAGAGAGAGAGATCAGAGGATGGAGGAGATGGCACAGGAAGCTCAGTCAGACAGTGAGAGAAACAGGTGTCGCCCCACTTCAGGATTTCGCCTGTCTTCCAGGATATGGTCGGGTTGTGCTGCTCCAACCAGGGACGCCCTAGCACCATGTCAGCGGTGGAATCCTCCAGAACCAGCAGATGTAATTCCTCCTGATGAAGTAGACCGACTTGAAGCTTGATGGGTCCTGCCACTGTACGAACACTCTTGCGGCTGAGAGGCCTGCCTGTTATGGAGTTGATCTGGTAGATCGTCGGAGACGGAGAGGTCTTGAGACGTAACTGCCGGCAGAGGGCGCCGGAGACGAAGTTGGGACACGCTGCAATAACATGCCCAGGAGCGCCACAGTACAAACATAAGTTCAGGGTCAGCCGACGGCGGCGCTCAAAGGGAGACAAACGGGAGTTTTCAACGTCCATTGATTCGTTGGCTGGTTCTGGGGAGCTGACGGGTTCGGATCGGCAGAGGAGCATGTTGGGAAGTAACTGGTCCTGGTGCTCCTGGAGGCACGCCTGCATGCGAGTGGCACAACGAATGGAGAACTGGATGAACTTCTCAAGGCCGATGGAGTCCTCCCATGCAGCGAGATGCAGCCGTACCCAAAGGTTCCAATCCTTGACGATAGGTAACGATGAGAGCTTGTTCGTTCCATCCGCTAACTGCAGCAAGCGTTCTGAATTGCAAAGCATAATCATAAATAGACATTGATCCTTGTTTTAAGTTGTAGAGTTTCTCACCAGCAGACGAATCTGTAATCGGTTTTCCGAAGACTTCCCGGAAGTGGGAAACAAACGCCAGATAGGACTGGGTAATGGCACCATGTTGTGACCAGATGGAGTCGGCCCATTGTAATGCTTTGCCGCTTAACTGAGAGATGACGAAGGCGATTTTAGAGGCTTCGTTCGGGTACAGGTGCGGCTGCATCTCCAGGACCAGTTCGCATTGCAGCAGAAATCCGCTGCAATCCTCCGCCGATCCTGAGTAGGGCGCCGGTTTGGCCTTGGGACTGGCATACGGCGGCGGTGAAGAAGGTCCTGTGGTGTTCGCTGGTGCAGGTGAGGGAGAAGTGACTGGAGATGGTGGCGGTGGATTGGTGGTGAGGGTTCGCCGAAGCGCATCCACCAAGGCCTGGAATGGATCCAGCTGGCTCATACTGGGTCAACGGTGTAGGTCCGGTCTTCTGTTACGGTACACAGGAGGCAGACACAGATGTAAACAGGTAACTGTTGTTTATTGACACCAGTAGAGCATGGAGAATGAAACAGGTAAGCAGAATAGAATGAATGGATGATATGATGATAATGATGGAGATAGTTACTGTCCTTTTCCTTTCAGATATATACACGCTGGAGCTTGGAGATCGCTGGAGGAGACTGGAGTTGACTGGAGCACACCCACACAGTAGACGAGGCACACAGAGGGAAGGAGACACGCTGGAGACAGGTAGGTATGGAACGGGGAGTCCTTGAGGTAAGCATGAACAGGAGTATATGCGAACGAGACCGGACATGGAGTGCTGTGTGTGTGTGCTCTTTATGGTGCTACTGATGAGTGAGGTGATGAGATGCAGGTGACGGTGATCAGTACTCTGGGGAAGGTGTGCGCTGTGATTGGTTGATGTTGGAACCTGATGTGTCTGTGACAATACACTGCTCAAAAAAATTTAACTTTGAAAACACATCAGATCTCAATGGGGAAAAATATCATGCTGGATATCTATACTGATATGGACTGGGTAATGTGTTAGGAACAAAAGGATGCCACATTGTTTGATAGAAATAAAAATTATCAACCTACAGAGGACTGAATTCAAAGACACCCCAAAAATCAAAGCGAAAAAATTATGCAGCAGGCTAGTTCATTTTGCTGAAATTTCATTGCAGCAACTCAAAATGGTACTCAGTAGTTTGTGTTGCCCCCACGTGCTTGTATGCATGCCTGACAACGTCGGGGCATGCTCCTAACGAGATGACAGATGGTGTCCTGGTGTATTTCCTCCCAGATCTGGACCAGGGCATCACTGAGCTCCTGGACAGTCTGAGGAGCAACCTGGCAGCGTCGGATGGACCGAAACATAATGTCCCAGAGGTGTCTATTGGATTTCATAGTTCTATTGGAGTTCATATGAGGCCAGGCATTGTCGTGCACCAGGAGGAACCCAGGACCCACTGCACCAGCTTAGGGTCTGACAATTGGTCCAAGGATTTCATCCCGATACCTAATGGCAGTCAGGGTGCCATTGTCTAGCCTGTAGAGGTCTGTAGAGGTCTGTGCGTCCCTCCATGGATATGCCTCCCCAGACCATCACTGACCCACCACCAAACCGGTAATGCTAAATGATGTTACAGGCACATAATGTTCTCCACGGCTTCTCCAGACCCTTTCTTGTCTGTCATGTGCTCAGGGTGAACCTGCTCTCATCTGTGAAAAGCACAGGGCGCCAGTGGCGGAGCTGCCAATTCTGGTGTTCAATGGCAAATGCCTATCGAACTCCATGGTGCCGGGCAGTGAGCACAGAGCCCACTAGAGGACGTCGGGCCCTCAGACCACCCTCATTAAGTCTGTTTCTGATTGTTTGGTTAGAGATATTCACACCAGTGGCCTGCTGGAGGTCATTTTGTAAGGCTCTCGCAGTGCTCATCCTGTTCCTCCTTGCACAAAGGAGCAGATACCGTCCTGCTGATGGGTTAAGGACCTTCTACGGGCCTGTCTAGCTCTCCTAGAGTAAACTGCATGCCTCCTGGAATCTCCTCCATGCTCTTGAGACTGTGCTGGGGGAAGACCTTCTGGCAATGGCACGTATTGATGTGCCATCCTGGAGGAGTTGGACTGCCTGTGCAACCTCTGTAGGGGCCAGGTATCGCATCATGCTACCAGTAGTGACACTGACCCTAGCCAAATACAAAACTAGTGAAAAACAGTCAAAAAAGATGAGTAGGGAAAAAATGTCAGTGGCCTCCACCTGTAAAACCATTCCTGTTTTGGGGGTTGTCTCGTTGTTTCCCATCTAGTGCACCTCTTGTTAATTCCATTAACACCAAAGCAGCTGAAACTGATTAACAACCCCCTATGCTACTTAACTGACCAGATCAATATCCCAGGAGTTTAACTGACTTGATGCTATTCTCTGATAAAAAGTGTTCCATTAAGTTTTTTTGAGCAGTGTATTTTTGTCAACAGTATAATTTAAACTATTTATTATTAATATTATTATTCATAATGCTTCACAAAAAAAAAAAAAAAAAAAATACTGTCCTGAGCTGTGTTCATTGAAGGGTCTACTAGCGAGCTAGGAAGAAAATGGTGACTGGCTGGAGTATACGGAGCGTCTGGAGCATTTTTTCTCCATGAATGAGATCGTAGACGAAGATAAGAAGCACTCTATCTTGTTGAGTGTATGCGTAGCAAAGACTTATAAGCTTGTGAGAAACTTGTCAACACCGCGAAAGCTGGGAGAGTTGGCTCACAAAGATTTAATCAACCTGATCCAGAACCACCACAGTCTGAAACCTTCAGTGACTGTGCAGCGTTTTAAGTTCCACAGCCAGTTCCTCTATTTCGAAGTTTGTGGCCGAGCTGCGCCAACTGTCTGAACATTGCAAGATTGGGGCTGTACTGGAGAACATGCTGCGTGATCGTCTCGTGTGCGGAATTAATGATGATGTAATTCAGTGCAGACTGCTAGAGGAAGCGACGCTCTCCTTTACAAAAGCGATGGAATGGGGGAGCTCACTATGCAAATGCTTGTAAATTCAAAGACACAGTGTGCCATAATTGTGGCAAGAAGGGACATTTGGCAAAGAAATGCAGAGGCAACAAATCTAAAATGAAAAACTCAAAGGATGGGGGAAAACCTCACTCAAAAGCACATCATATTGTAAAGAATGAACAAGAGGAGACCTGTTCCTATTCAATGTTTAACTTGAGTGAAACTCGTTCAGACCCTCTTTATGCGACAATTCAAGTTATTGGAGCAAGCCTTAAGATGAAGATAGACACGGGAGCTTCAGCATCGATCATTAGTGAGGAGATTTATGGAAAGTTATGGACTAATGATCAGACACCTACATTATGTGAGTCTTCTGTTAAACTGAGAACATACTGGAAAGATTATTCCAGTAGTGGGTGCGGTGAAAGTGAACATCGCCTATGGCAATCAGGCGGCTGAAGCTCGCTTGCTCGTGGTCAAGGGAACAGGCCCAAGCCTGCTGGGACAGGATTGGCTCAGTAAAATTCAGTTAAACTGGTGTGAGATTAGGATCATAAAAGGACTTTGGTTGCCAGGTATCCAGAAGTGTTTAAGGATGAACTGGGCACCCTGAGGGGCACCACGGTGAAACTTTGTGTGGAGCCCAATGCTACACCACCTTTCTGTCCCATATGCAATGAAGTATAAAGTGGAAAAGGAGTTTGAGAGGCTGCAGCAGCTGGGTATCATTGAGTCAATTCAGTTTTCTAATAGGGCAGCCCCAATCGTTCCCGTGCTGAAAGAGGATGGTACAGTCCGCATTTGTGGAGACTATAAGCTGACAATCAGTCAGGCAGCAAAGGTGGAGACATACCCCATTCCAAGAGTGGAGGACTTGTTCTCAATGCTTGCTGGAGGCAAAACTTTCACTTAGCTTTCACTAAGTTGTTGCTGGACCAGGAGTCAAAGCAATATGTCACGATCAACACTCACAAAGGGCTGTTTAAGTATAACAGGCTGGTGTTTGGGGTGGCGTCCAGCTCTGCCATTTTTTAAAGGACAATGGAAAACCTGTTGCAGGGGATTCCACATGTGGCAGTGTACCTCGACGACATTCTGGTCACAGGGAAAACAGAAGAGGAGCACCTCAGTAACCTGGACCAGGTGCTCAAGAGGATGTCGGAGGCAGGGCTGCGGCTAAAACAATGCAAATGTAATTTCCAGGCAGAGAGTGCACTCTACCTTGGCCATCAAATATCAGCCCAGGGCCTCTATCGAGTGCCAGAAAAAGTCAGAGCCATCAATGAGACCCCCAACCCGGGAAATGTGTCAGAGCTTAAGTCGTTCCTGGGCATGGTAACTTATTACAGGAAGTTCTTGCCTGATCTATCAACTGTACTAGCTCCGTTGTACCAGTTATTGCATCATAATTGCCAGTGGAAGTGGGAAGCGGCGCAAACAGCTGCCTTCACCAAAATAAAAAATCTGCTGCAGTCAGCCAGCGTGTTAGTCCATTTTGACCCTGAGAATGAGCTTACAGTGTCGTGTGATGCCTTTTCAAATGGCATTGGGGCAGTACTGTCGCATGTGATGGAGGAGGGCTCAGAGAAACCCATTGCATTTGCTACAAGGACGCTTACAAAAGCAGAAAAGGGGTACTCTCAACTAGATAAAGAAGGCTTGGCCAATGTATTTGCTGTGAAGCGTTTTCACCAATATCTCTATGGCCGTCCCTTCACAGTTTTCACGGACCATAAGCCATTGATGAGCCTGTTCAGAGAGCATAAGAGCATTCCTTCCATGGCGTCAGCCCGTATCCAGAGGTGGGCACTGACATTGTCTGCCAGGTTGCACTTGGATTTCGCAGGTTTGTTCATGGGGAGGATGTTCTTGGTCATGGTGGATGCCCGCACCAAGTGGCTGGAAGCACACATCTTGAAAAATATTACAGCTGCCGTGACAATTGACACACTGCGTCAAGTATTTTCAATACATGGACTACCTGATGTAGCGGTAACTGATAATGGACAGACCTTTAAGGAAGAGCTGTTTCAAAAATTTGTCAAGCGGAATGGAATTAGGCATATTCTTCTGCATCGAACGGGCTGGCCAAGAGAGCAGTGCAGATATTGAAGGACGGCTTAAAGAAGATGTCAGGGGCAAATGTTGAAACTAACCTCTCTCGATTTCTGTTTCAGTATCGAATTACTCCGCAGACTACTACAGGCCTGGCGCCCGCAGAGATGTTGCTGGGATGGATACCAAAATCTCACCTGGATTTGCTGCATTCTGATGTTGGGGAGAAAGTGAGAGTCCAACAACAGAAGCATGACAGGCAAGCAAAAGGAGTTTTGGGGAAGGTGAGACTGTCTTTGTCAGGAATTTCGACAGAGGTCAGCACTGGTTACTGGGAGCCATTGTGAAAAAAAAAGTGGTCCCTGCTTATGTGTAGTGAGGCTGTCAGATGGACGTAATGTCCGTCGTCATCAAGATCATGTGAGGAGCCGTCAAGTGACAGAGCCATGGGGTTGTTCTGAGTTAGAAGAAAGCCGGGTTCCTCAACAACTGCCATCCGCACAGAGCTCTGAGGTAACGGCTGTCTCTGTGCCACAAGGGGCTCCTGTGCCTCAGGAAAGTGTACCAACCTCCCCAGGGAAAACTTCAGAGACTTTAAGGAGATCGGAACGCCAAAAGAAAGCACCTAATAGGCTTAATCTTTAGATTATAGTGGGAATCACAGTTAACACTCTGGAGTCGGAGGTATCGCCGGCGATACCACCTCGGTTTTTTTCTTACCAGTATGAAAGAGACAAAAAATACTGCACATTTTGCACATACAATTAAGAGTTATACACCATATTAATCTGTGAAATATCTTCTTTTATTTGTGTACACTTTTTGCAAATTAAAGAAAACTAACATGATGCGTGATCTGTCGTCTCCCTCTGAACAAAGTCCAATCTGATAGTTCTCAGAAAATGAAGTGTAACTTAGTGAATACTAATCACAAAAAAAATAGACTTATGTCTAAAGAAACGTTGAAATGTCAGGTTTTAAATCGTGTAAGTCAAATCGAAAACAAAAATTCTGTTTATGCAATCTGTATGAAAAGAGAGCCATGTCAGACACCTGTGATTCAGCTCATTGTCCGCCAATGCGGCCACGCCCACGGAGGGAGCGCTATTCAGAGGCAAATTCAGAGGCAATACTTGTATGCATTGTCTCAATCGTGTATTTATTGTCTTGAAAAGTGTTTATTTGGATGTTAAAGCCATGGTTAGCGATCTCTAGAAGACATGCCGTTAGTTCCTGGTTCCTTTTCTTCCTTATCACTAGAAGTCCCAGAGAGCAGCCATTTGGCTTTTCTACCTATAAAACCCGCAGGACAGCCGATGGGCTGGAAGGCTTTAGGCTAATATCCTTAATCAGCTGTGAACAGTTGCTTTTGTTATGTAAACAATGTGGGGCCATGCTGAGCCACTTCAAGGAAACTTGTGTTTCACTTTGCCATCTTAGGGATAAATCAACACACGTTTTTTTTTCCTTTGTTGCTGAGATTTATTGATAAAAATAGTAAAAAATAAAATAAAGAAACCAACCATTTGTACACATATTTACAAATAATATTAAAAAGTGAGTGAGTACATTCCAGCAATCGCTCACAATCCTGGCACTGCCATGGTATCTCCCGTCTGCATTTACCACATGTGTATCTGTAGCAGTGAACACATCGCACAGTGGCATGATTGTTCTTGCATTGGTGTTTGACCTGACACATGGCTCTTTTTCCAGGGCTAGGTGTGGAGGGTTGTGTCCGAAGCAATTGTTCTTTTCTTGCCTTCTTCGCACACATATGAGAGTTAGCCAACTCTCTTCCAAGCTCCACCAGGAAGTCCACCCGTCTTTCCTGCCTTCCGATGCATGCTTGATACAGCACATGTGCATTCAGTGCTGCCATGTCAATCATGTTATAGAACACGGCAACTGGCCAGCGCCATGTCCCTGTGCGGACAGTGTACTCCCGCACCATCTGGTCCATCACATCCACGCCGCACTTTGTGGTGTTGTAAAGGGTGACAGTATTTGGCTTCCTTTTGGTGGTATTATCAGTCTGAATCACGCTGTGCATGCTGCTAAGAATGTAGACGGTCTTCTTCCGTTTGGGCGCATACGCCGTCAGCGTAGCAGCAGTGGTTGAAAACACCTAATAAATAAGATAAATTGTTATTTTCATAGCACTTTTACACACAATGACACAATGACACACTTGGCGGTGTTGATTCTAAAAATTAGAAACACATAAACATAGAACCACAAAAGACCTGCAACATACCTGAGTGGTGAATTCATTGCGATCTGTGTGTCTAGCGGATTGAGGGATTTCCCGGCGAATCTTGTTGACTTGTTGAATTACCTCTCATTTGAGAGCAAGCTGCATGCAATTAGATGTGCTAATTCATACCTGTTTACACCTGGGCAAGACCCTACATGCCAATGTGAGACATGGTCAATCAAGTTCTCTGCTTTTAGCAGCCCTCCCTCCCCCACACATACAAACAAGCCACCAGCAACCATTCACACACACACCCCCAACCCCCCTGCAGATTGCTCAGGTAATGACCATATTTACACATGAATTGATGCTAATGATAGCCAAAAGACTAGCCAGTTAGCATCCACTTGGCTAAAGGAGGGTTACAAATCTCTGGGACTTCTAGTGTTATATGAATTTGTGGCCTAAAGGTGTACAGAGCTAGCCTGACGAGGTCATACTCAATTCTAGTCAGAATATGAGTCTGATACTGTTCCGTTGGGCTTTGATTATGGGGGCGTATTTCAACCAATCCAGGAAAGACCTCAATTGGATAGACCTACAACTAATCAGAGCTACAGTCAACAGAACTCAACTGCACACATGCTGGAACTAGTAGAAGATGAGCGTAAACAATCTTTGCCGGTGTTGTAAAAAGAATTTTAAAATCTTTTAAAATGAATGAGCTGTCGATATCTTCTATAACGGACGCAATGGCGGAATCTACACATCTCAGTTCTTCAGGTTCTTCAACAACAGCCATCATTGTTGTAAACTAATTCAACCCAAGCGCTCTTTGATGATGTGGCTGATTACGTTTCTGGTGATAATCTGTCAATCATCGCCCTGACAATGTGATTGGTCTGAACAGTTTCTGTTCGGGCATAATTACTCCTCTGCGGATCGAGTCCAGACCGAACTCCCCGACCTCAAAATGTTGTGGGCGGGGCTAAGTTCGGCTGGCATCCAGGCTAGTACAGAGCACCCTCCGGCTGCAAGTATGAATTAAAAACACAGTATCCAGCGCTCACAGCTCACACTGTTCTTCTTTAGATGAATTTGTGGCCTAAAGGTGTACAGAGCGCCCTCCGGCTGCAAGTATGAATTGAAAACACAGAATCCAGCACTCATAGTGATGACAATAAATATTGAATAAATATTACTCCTCAGTATAGAAAATTGACATAAATATATAAGAATCCATCAATATTTCTCCAAATGTGCATGCTTTTAAGCTAAAAGCCTATATGAAATGCCATAGAGGTAACATAATTGTTCAGACACTTTGCATCACAGAAATACATTATATTTTAAAGAATATAATAGAATACCATTATTTTAAATTGTAATAATATTTCACAGTATTGCTGTTTATGATGAGCTGAGACATTATTACAGAGGGTTTTTTTCACAGCCTACCTGACTGAAAGGCCTCATTAATATGCAAGTCATTTCAGGTCATTATTATGTGATTCTTTTGTCTTCTCAGGTGTAAATGACCCATTATTCATGATGATTCACGCCTCCACGCATACTGTGTTTCTTGACAAAAAGTGTCTTACAAAAACTAAATCAATATATTGTTTTATATGAAGGAGTAGGCAGCATAATTTTTACATAATTCTGAAGCAAAAACTCTAGTCTACAACCTCCAATACCCAGAAGTCTTGTGAACACATATTTAATATACTTTTTTTGGCCTTATTTCAGTGACTTAAGTTTTTTGTTTTTTCAATAACCATGCATAAACATTATTCCTTCAAAAATACAAACATGTACATACATGTTCCTCACATATTATGGTAGCCTAGTTTGTGCTGAATACAGTGTAATGACACTTTTGTCATTTATATGTTTATGAACAACTGAAAAAAGCACAAATGTCAGGGCATGTCAAGACTTCTCCAAGCCCCAAATCAGCCTCAAACTCCAGAGGGTTAATTTAGCGAATTGGTGAGTTTCGTCAGGGCGCGAAGAGATATAGAGCTGAGTATCATCAGCGTAACAGTGAAAACTAACGCCATGCTTCCTAATGATATCTCCCAAGGGTAGCATGTACAGAGTGAAAAGCAACGGTCCTAGTACCGAGCCTTGCGGTACTCCATATTTAACTTGTGATTGATATGACATCTCATCATTTACTACTACAAACTGATAACGGTCAGATAGGTATGACTTGAACCATGCCAATGCAATTCCACTAATGCCAACATAGTTTTCGAGTCTATTTAGAAGAATATTGTGATCAATAGTGTCAAATGCAGCACTAAGATCCAGTAACACTAATAGAGAGATACAACCACGATCTGATGATAAGAGCAAATCATTAGTAACTCTAATAAGAGCAGTCTCAGTACTATGGTACGGTCTAAATCCTGACTGGAAATCCTCACATTTACATACTACGATATATACAATATATCAATCTCTAACGATAGACATTTAATTTCGTGGTAACGATATATATCGTCATATCACACAGCCCTACCCCAGACAGTCCAATCAAAACATCCCCTTTTTTCCCCAGCAACCCATTAGGCGATTTAACTGAATGTATAGCTGATATAAAAAACTGGATGACCAGTAATTTCCTACTACTAAATTCAGAAAAAACAGAGATTCTAATTTTTGGACTGAAAACTTCATCACGCAATAACCTAGAATACTGTCTAACACTTGATGGCTGCTCTGTTAAGTCTTCGTCGTCAGCTAGGAACCTGGGTGTGCTCTTTGATAATCTTTCATTTGAAGGCCATGTTACTAGCATCTGTAAAACCATATTCTTCCATCTTAAAAATATATCTAAACTACGACATATGCTCTCAATGAAAAATGCAGAACAGTTAGTTCATGCGTTGATGACCTCAAGGCTAGATTACTGTAACGCTCTACTGGGTGGTTGTTCCTCCCGCTTGATAAAAAAACTACAGCTCGTACAAAATGCAGCAGCTAGAGTTCTTACTAGAACTAGGAAGTATGACCATATTAGCCCAGTTCTGTCATCACTGCATTGGCTTCCTGTTAAACATCGTATAGATTTTAAAATCTTGCTAATTACTTACAAAGCACTAAATGGTTTCGCTCCCCAGTACCTAAGCGAGCTCTTAATGCATTATAGTCCTTCACGTTTATTGCGATCTCAAAATTCAGGCCAGCTGATAATACCTAGAATATCAAAATCAACCGCAACAGTAGATCCTTCTCCTATTTGGCACCTAAACTCTGGAACAATCTTCCTAGCATTGTTCGGGATGCAGACACACTCTGTCAGTTTAAATCTAGACTAAAAACTTATCTCTTTAACCTGAAATACACAACACATTATCAATTTATATTTTCAAATCCGTTAAAGGATTATTAGGCTGCATAAAATAGGTCAGCCGGAACCGGGAACACTTTCTATAACACCAGATGTACTCGTTACATCAGAAAAAGAATGGCATCTACGCTAATATTAGTCTTTCTGTTTATCCCGAGGTTTACCGTAGTCAACGGGATCCGGGCCGTATCCAGCTGAGACCAAGGACCGGCGCCATGACACGACCACAACGCAGCCCTGAAGTATCAGCAGAGATCGAGTCGACTAGATCATCCATTGTGAAGACATCTTCAACACGACAGCCAGTAGCACAGTTCCTCAACAAACCGTCCATACCGGCATGATGAATATGATCCTCAACTGGACATGACCACAACGCAGCCCTGAAGTATCAGCAGAGATCGAGTCAACTAGATCATCCATTGTGAAGGCCTCATCGACACGACAGCCAGTAGCAGAGTTCCTCAAAAAACTGTCCATACCGGCGTGATGAATACGATCCTCAACTGGATGGAACTGAAATAAACACTTTGATTGTTGCGATCCTATCAGACTTATGATAGCAACCTGATTCGTAACAAAGCACTGTTTTTTACAACAAACCACTCCCAAGGTTTTTTTTTCTCAATTTTAACACCTATTTGCCACTTGTTTGCCACCTGTTTGCCACCTGATTTCACCTGATGGAGTTTGGGTTCCTTGCCGCTGTCGCCTTTGGCTTGCTTAGTTGGGGACACTTGACATTTGACTTGACATTTGATATTCAACAGTATTCTTGACATTTAATCAACAGTGCTTCTGATCTGCCTGCATTGACACTATTCTTTAAGAGCTGCTGTGCAGCCAAAATTATGTACCAGTTATCAATGCAAAGCTGCTTTGACACAATCTGCATTGTAAAAAGCGCTATATAAATAAAGGTGACTTGACTTGACTTGACTTGACGAAAGAGTGGGACGTGCTTGAAGAGTTATAAGCGGAATATATCCTGAAAAGGAACTTGTGCAGTGCTCGTGCTGACTGGCACACTGCCAAAGTGCGAGCACAGAACATGCCTCTCTCAAAAGGCAATTGCGAATTAGAGACGTGCTCAATGTTAAAGTGTATTAAGCACAACAAGTAGGTGTGGGCGATATACTGGTAGACACGATTAGCCGGTAGAAATTTGTCAACTGGTAGAGATTTTGGACGATCGTCTCTGTCGCGTGAGGTTGCTATGCGCGGTCAGGAAAGCTTAGAATTTGCATGAGTTTTTAAGCATTGCGGTTTAAAAGCAAGTGGTTTTAAACTGTTTAAGTGCAATTAGCAGCGAAAGACAACTCATTTCAGCATATGCGCGCTCTCTCTGAGAGACAGTTTCTCAGCGCTGTCTGAAAGACGTGCGACAGGAAGCTGGAAGGACTGAAGGACTGAGTGCTTTTTGACGCCTATGGGTTTGAACGGTTAAATACACATACCTACGTGCCAAAGTGACCACGTGTTTGCAAATAAACAGAGCCATTTATGTCTTAGGTCAACGTACAGTTGAGAAAGACAAGGCTCGAGTTAAAGGGTTAGTTCACCAAAAAATGAAAATAATGTAATTTATTACTCACCCTCATGCCGTTCCACACCCGTAAGACCTTCGTTCATCTTCGGAACACAAATTAAGATAATTTTGTTGAAATCCGATGGCTCAGTGAGGCCTGCATATCCAGCAATGACATTTCCTCTCTCAAGATCCATTAAAGGTGCTACAGAGGATCTTTTCGTCGACTGAGAAACCAAAGACTGTTACTGAGTTTTTTAAATGAGCGCATGCGTAAGAACAACCCCCCTCCTTCACAGCTCATTTCGAGGGAACGCCTCCCAAAACTCGTGCACGAGTAATGGAACACGAGTGTTTGTTTACCACCGGCATTCGCTGTGTCGTGTTAGTGGATTCATTATGTCGGACTCACCGCAGGTAACTCATAATCTGCAGTTGTTACTCCTGTCTCCTGACAAAAACATTGCATGCGGCGCCTGTGGAGTGTGGAAAGTTACTGGAGCGACTCTCACAAGGAACGTCATGGCAGTGATTGACAAGCCAGAGGGCCAATCCGTGCACGTCTCTCACAAGGAACGTAATGGCAGTGATTGACAAGCCAGAGGGCCAGTCGTTTACACGATGATCGCGTAAACGATTGGCTGATGTTTTTAGGGCCCTACCTCGTGCACAGATGATGTATATTAATATTATTCCTTTCAGTGCACCTAATAAATAGTATTTTATCAGTTAGTAAAGACAGTTTCAAGTAATATTGCAAAAATGTATAAAACAAAACATCCTCTGTAGCACCTTTAATGTACTAAAAACATATTTAACCCTGTAAAGCCCACTGTTGCAGAATTACAACATCACTTTCAAAAATTAAAAAAAAATGCCTGCAAAAGTTTTTTTTTTCTCAAGACCACATTTACATAGTTAATGGGTTCTATTGTTTGTCCTCACAATACTATTGGATAAAAGAAGTGTTTATAGGTCTGGTCATCTGGCCATGAACTTACTTTACCTGCAAACTTTGGGTTGAGTTCATCTCCTTTTTTTGCATGACTGGATCTCGTCAAGATTCAAGTAAGTAAAATTCTTTACATATTTTTTTTTTGTGTTTATTACAATGTCTAGAACACATACATATTTAGTTATTTTGGAAAACATTTATCAAATTTGATTTAGAGCTTGTTAAGTCCATGTTGTAATTCTACAACGTTGGGCCAGAGTGGTAGTCAAAATAGCCTGTGCTCCTTACACATTACATAAGCACTTCTCACATGGTCACAAATTGAAATTTAAACTGTTAGATGATTAATTTGAACTAAGTTAGTACTTAGTTTAGCTTATACCATAATTAAACACAGGAATACATTGTATGTGGAATTTGAAACTCCATCATCTAGAGCAGTATCTGAAACTCCCTGTATCTTTGTAGTTTTTTAACTTCTAAATGATCCTGAGATTGTTTATGAGTGAAGTGAGTGAAGTGACATGTGGCCAAGTATGGTGACCCATACTCGGAATTTGTGCTCTGCATTTAACCCATCCAAGTGGACACACACAGCAGTGCACACACACACCCAGTGGGCAGCCATTGCTGCGGCACCCGGGGAGCAGTTGGGGGTATGGTGCCTTGCTCAAGGGTCTCACCTCAGTCGTGGTATTGAAGGTGAGGAGAGCGCTGGACATTCACTCCCCTCACCGACAATCCCTGCCGAACCTGAGACTCGAACCAATGACCTTTGGGTTACAAGTCCGACTCTCTATCCATTAGGCCACGACTGCCCCAAGTAGCAGTGAGTGTTGCCCAAGTAGCAGTTTATAGCATTAGGAGATAGAAAAACAGGCTCTGAATGTTCTGGATTTTTGGGGGGGATGCCTGTTGCATTGTTCAGGGACAGGTGTGAATGGTCTTGAACATGAACCTGTAAGTGCTCTGGGGGGATGCATGTGTTCTTTTAGTATGATAAGTAGAGAGCATAATAGGCCAGCCAGACAGTATTGTTTGTATGTAGTAGTGGAATTTTGATTAGCATTTGCATTGAAATTATAATACTTTGATGGATAATACTTAGATCTCTACCCTCACCACATGGTCTACCACCCTGTCTATTCTTTCAGTTTATCTACAATATAAGACCCATATGTATTATTCACTTATTTATTTTTTTACTTTTTCCATTTCAGAATGCCAAGATGTCATCGGACCACCATCCACTGGATGTACGCAAATACATTATTGCACATTTCCCAGTAAAGACGAAGAGAGGACGCTGCAGACACTGCAATAATGGATACACATATACACTGTGTAGCAAGTGCAATGTTCGCCTGTGCTTCTCAGATGAAAAGAACTGTCTGAGGGACTATCACTGCAAAACACAGACTTCATTCAAACCACACTGAAAGTGATAGAAGAAAAAGTTTTATAAATACAAATTTTCTCAATATTTTTATTAATAAATGCTTATTCATAAAAAAATATGATTGTTGTGTGATTATTACTCATTATATATTGTTATGGGGCAAAGTAAGCAATCAACCCTGCAAATGAATGCTTAAATGCTCTGTATATCTGTTCAGACAAAATGAGTACAAATACAGAAATTCTGCTCCTAACTAGGCCCAACGTTGCAATATTACAACATTTCCCTAAAAACTTACCAAAATGTAAAAAATTTGAAAAATCTTTAATTTCTACATCAGAGGCCTCCTAAAACAATATCTGAGAGGTCAAAAACATTTTTGCTCATTTTTTTCTATATTTGGGTTTTACAGGGTTAAATCAGTTCATGTGAGTACAGTGGTTCAATATTAATATTATAAAGCGACGAGAATATTTTTGGTGCACCAAAAAAACTAAATAACAACTTATATAGTGATGGCTGATTTCCAAACACTGCTTCATGAAGCTTGGCAGCGTTGTGAATCAACCCTGTACAATTCACGTAAAATGTATGATTCATTTTTTTATTTTAAATTCTTAAATTCTTAAATCCGATCAATAAATTTAATTGGAATAAGACACTAAACCAGGCATGGGCAACTTCGGTCCTGGAGGGCCACTGTCCTGCAGAGTTTAGCTCCAACCCTAATCAAAGTCAAGTCAAGTCACCTTTATTTATATAGCGCTTTTTACAATGCAGATTGTGTCAAAGCAGATTCACATTGATAACTGGTACATAATTTTGGCTGCACAGCAGCTCTTAAAGAATAGTGTCAATGCAGGCAGATCAGAAGCACTGTTGATTAAATGTCAAGAATACTGTTGAATATCAAATGTCAAGTCAAATGTCAAGTGTCCCCAACTAAGCAAGCCAAAGGCGACAGCGGCAAGGAACCCAAACTCCATCAGGTGACATCAGGTGGCAAACAGGTGGCAAACAGGTGTTAAAATGGAGAAAAAAACCTTGGGAGAAACCAGGCTTAGTCAGGGGGCCAATTCTCCTCTGGCAAACAGTGCTTTGTTACGAATCAGGTTGCTATCATAAGTCTGATAGGATCGCAACAATCAAAGTGTTTATTTCAGTTCCATCCAGTTGAGGATCGTATTCATCACGCCGGTATGGACGGTTTCAAACACACCTGAACAATCTAATCAGCATCTTAGGATTACTAGAAAGCTACAGGCAGGTGAGTTTAATCATGGTTGGAGCTAAACCATGCAGGACAGTGGCCCTTCAGGACCGAAGTTGCCCATCCCTGCACTAAAGGCTGATTTATATAGCGCTGTGATTGGTCTGCTAGAACCCCTTCCTCGGGTCAAAAAACTGGCATGGAGCACTCGGTGAAGAGCGAGCGCTTTCAACTTCACTATGAATGAAAAAACACTCTGTTTCAGAGGACACATGAAGTCAAACTGCAACAAAAGTCATTACATATTTGCCGCTTCTTTGCCGTTTCTGTTTGTGAGCTTCTGTACATGACGAGCTGCTTCTTCTTCGGCTTTTGCCTTGATACTCAACATGACCGCGTACACCGCCCCTAGTGGTCTGCATGCACGTCGACGCGGACAACGACGCAGAAGTATAAATGAAAACAGACGCATAGCCTACAGTGCAGAGGCTCCGGCGTAGGTCCGACGCTGAAGTATAAATCAGCCTTAAGGGCGGTTGCCAATCAAATAAATAATTTACAAATTTACAATAAAAAAAAATTACAACCGCATTAAATAATGTTATGGGATTGTAAGAAATGTTGGGGGGAAATTATACTTTTAAAAATTAAACTAAACCACCAGTAGGTGGCGTCAAGTAACTGTCTTAATAAGTGAGTCATTCATTTAAATGATTCATTCCGATGGCTGATTCATTCAAGAATGAGGCAGTTGTTTATGAATGGGTCATTGAATCTTTGACTCAAAATGCTTCAAATTGCTGAATCATTCAGTAACGAAAACAAGGCTGAGCCTGCGTCTCAATGTGCATTGATTCTATCCATCCTAAATAGTATGTAACATTATTAATATTCAATACTGTTAAGGGCGGATAGTATGCATGTTTAGGGCGGATAGTAGACTCATGTCTACCTATAGGAACACGACGCCTATCCCAGCATCCATATGCTCTTCAGTATTATCAGCAGCTATCGCATTTCTCAGGAGCTAATTACCCTCCTCCATCCCCAGCTCCTCCTCTCTTCAGTCAGGATTGGCCTTATGACTCCCCTGAATCAGACTAATTCTTAAAATATGTGTACATGTTAAATTATTGACATTAATGATATCTGCATATGTTGGTTCTGTTCTGTTTACCCTAAGGGGGCTTATTGCTGCTCTCCCTGCTCTTATCTATGCTAGGCTGCACGGATGAACAAGGAATTCTTGCCCAGAACAGAACCATACCACCAATACAAACTCTATGCAATTATGAATCATATTTGACACGGTGCGTTTTTAGTTGTGTCTGTCCCTGCGAGAATTTTTCTGAAACACGTCTCAAAGATGAACTGAAACTCAGCGAATAGGCCTACGTATCATACAAACATGAAACATACGTCTAAATAAAGCTTGAAGTGTCTATTTGTAAATAAAACAATTCACATTTTGCAGTGAATTGTGGAGCGAGCTGGCATAGAGCGGAAATATTGAGCCTTCGCTCACATGCTCTGATATAGGCCTATATGGTCAACAGTAAGCAGTAGAGCATGAATGATGCTCAGAATCTGATTTCTGACTTTTGATGCAACCTGAAATGACATGTAAGTCATAGCATAAAATAATAATAACCATAGGAATACAAATTATACATCAAGTGAATACAAATTATGCAAGCAATCTAATGAACTCAGGCATAAACATTATAGTGCTGTCATTTCCATTCACTCAGTCAATTAAAACATTTTTTACCTCGGTCAAATACAGGATTATAATAGGGTGTCATAAATGTTCAGAGAGTAATATGTAACTGTAAGTAGTGTTATAAATGTACCTCTTTACAGAGGCTCTGGTGGGACATTAGTGGCATATATGAGAAGAAATGAAATATTTTCTCAACTTCCTTCTGTTTACTTTGGATAGCTAGTGCTAATCCAAGCCAGGAGGAACAATTTACCTGCCGTATAACAAGTTTTAACTATTACGAGAGAAAAAAAAAAAAAACTTTCTTATTTCACTTCCTTTCCCATTGACCCAGGTTTCAATCTCAAAGCTCCAGTCTTGTTTTAGCCAATTTTGTTGCATCACTACTAATCAATATTTAAATCACATTAAAATGTAATGTTTAAAGCATATATTGATGAGAGAAACTATGCTTATTAAAGCTTGATAATTGTTAAACTAACCAACCTTTTCTGCAAAAATCAGCTCTTTAAGAGGTCTACATAGTTATTTCTTATATTTTACTTATAAGAAGGGTGGTCCACTGTCTGGTATAGCACATATATATATTCAAAACCGTTCAAAAGAATTTCAAATATAATTCCTTCGAAGTGATGGTGCTTTATGTAACATTATGTAAGTTGACATTTGTGCTGGCTACTGTATACAGGCCACCAGGGCACCATACTGACTTTATCAAAGAATTTGCTGATTTTCTATCAGAGTTAGTACTGGCTGTGGATAAAGTCCTTGTTGTTGGTGATTTTAATATCCATGTAGATAATAATAAAGACGCATTTGGATTGGCATTTGCAGACATTTTAAACTCTATTGGAGTTAGACAACACGTGTCAGGACCCACTCATTGTCGTAATCATACCTTAGATCTAATTCTGTCGCATGGAATTGATATTGATGCTGTTGAAATTCTACAACAAAGCGATGATATATCAGATCATTATTTAGTCTCGTGTATAATACAGTTAGCAAAGGCTACAAAACAACCACCCAGCCATAAATATGGTAGAACCATCACTTCTACCACTAAAGATTGCTTTATAAATAATCTCCCCGAGCAGTTTCATCGCCTTAGTATACCTGACAACTTAGAAGAACTCGATGCTGCAACAGAAACTATTGGCTCTCTCTTTTCCAGCACATTAGATGCAGTCGCTCCTTTACGTCTAAAGAAGATTAAGGAAACTAATCCAACGCCGTGGTATGATGAGCACACTCGGGCTCTAAAACGAGCTGTGAGAAAAGCTGAACGTAGTTGGAAGAAAACAAAACTAGAAGTTTTTCGCCTTTCGTGGAAAGAAAAAATGATTGAGTACAGAACGGCTATAAGAAATGCTAGATCTACTTATTTTTCAAAACTCTTAATAGAAAACAAACATAATCCTAGGTATTTATTTGACACAGTGGCTAAATTAACTAGAAACAGAGATTCAACTGCTGACGTTTCCAAAGAGCACAGCAGTAATGACTTTATGAACTTCTTTACTTGCAAGATTGACAATATTAGAGAGAAAATTGTAAACATGCAACCGTCTACAGTTTCGCTTCAGACAGTGCACTGTAGTGTCCCTGAGGTAAAACTAGAATCATTCGCCGCTATAGGAGAGGAAGAATTATCTAAACTTATCAAATCATCAAAATCAACAACATGTATGTTAGACCCAATGCCGACTAAACTACTGAAAGATATGCTTCCAGAGGTCGTAGGTCCACTTCTTGATATAATTAATTCATCTTTAACACTAGGATACGTACCAAAAACTTTTAAGCAGGCTATTATTAAACCTCTTATTAAAAAACCTCAACTAGATCCGAGAGACTTAGTAAATTACAGGCCAATCTCGAATCTACCTTTTCTGTCCAAAATACTAGAAAAGGCAGTTTCAACACAACTGTGCTCCTTTTTAGAAAGAAATAGTATCTGTGAGGATTTCCAGTCAGGATTTAGACCGTACCATAGTACTGAGACTGCTCTCGTTAGAGTTACAAACGATCTACTCTTATCATCCGATCGTGGCTGTATTTCTCTATTAGTGTTATTAGATCTCAGTGCTGCTTTTGACACTATCGATCACAACATTCTTTTAAAAAGACTTGAAAACTATATTGGCGTTAGTGGAATTGCTTTGGCATGGTTCAAATCTTACTTATCTGACCGTTATCAGTCTGTAGTAGTTAATGAAGAGATGTCGTATCGATCACAAGTTCAATATGGAGTACCACAAGGCTCAGTACTAGGACCGTTGCTTTTCACTCTGTACATGCTGCCCTTAGGAGAGATAATTAGGAAGCATGGTGTTAGTTTTCACTGCTACGCTGACGATACTCAGCTCTATATTTCCTCGCGCCCTGACGAAACCTACAAATTCACAAAACTAACAGAATGCATAGCTGACATTAAAAACTGGATGACAAGAAATTTCTTATTATTAAATTCAGAAAAAACTGATATCCTAATCTTTGGACCAAAAACTTCCTCACGAAAAAACCTTGAATACTCTCTAACACTTGATGGGTGCTCCATTAAATCTTCGTCCTCAGTTAGGAACCTGGGTGTGCTCTTTGATACCAATCTTTCATTTGAAAGTCATGTTTCTAGTATCTGTAAAACCGCCTTCTTCCATCTAAAAAATATATCTAAATTACGACATATGCTCTCAATGACAAATGCGGAACAGTTGGTTCATGCATTCATGACCTCAAGACTAGATTACTGTAACGCTCTACTGGGTGGTTGTTCTGCTCGGCTTTTAAACAGACTACAGTTGGTCCAAAATGCGGCAGCTAGAGTTCTTACTAGAACCAGAAAGTATGACCATATTAGCCCAGTTCTGTCAACATTACATTGGCTCCCTATTAAACATCGTATAGATTTTAAAATCTTGCTACTTACCTATAAAGCTCTAAATGGTTTAGCTCCCCAATATCTAAGCGAGCTCTTGGTGCATTATAGTCCTTCACGTTTATTGCGATCTCAGAATTCAGGCCAGTTGATAATACCCAGAATATCAAAATCAACCGAAGGCGGCAGATCCTTTTCCTATTTAGCACCTAAACTCTGGAACAATCTTCCTAGCATTGTTCGGGAAGCAGACACACTCTGTCAGTTTAAATCTAGACTAAAAACACATCTCTTTGCTCTTGCATACACATAACACATTATCAATACATAAACATTTTTTCAAATCCGTTAAAGGATTGTTACGCTGCAATAATTAGGTCGGCCGGAACCGAGAACATTTCCTATAACACTAGATATACCTGTAGATCAGAATAAGAATGGCATCTACGCTAATATCAGTCTCTCTGCTTATCCTGAGGTTTGCCGGGTGCTGGACCCAGGCCGTATCCAGATCAGATGGAGAACCTGTGCCTGGACCTGACTACAACGTGGCCCAGGAGACAATGGGCCTACAGATCCAGTTCTGGCTGCATCTATAATTCAGATTTTTAATCTCCGTATCCGCTTACATATATTTATATATATAATCTACTTTTAATCCCTATAATAAAACTGTATAATTCAGATTTTGATCTCCATATCCATTTACATATATTATATATATCTTCCAAGGGGTTTTTTCCCTCCTAGGACTTTTTTCCCAGTGTTACCACACTGGGTTTTTCTCCTAGGGGGTTTTTTCCACCCCTGGGAGTCAGCCGACATTGGCTTAATGTAGCACCATCTTGTATATGTTACATATTACCACGCTTGCTTGTACAGCTTATTTTTAACCACTTATCTTTTTTCTGTGCTTCTAATATGTAAAGCTGCTTTGAAACAATTACCAATTGTAAAAAGCGCTATATAAATAAATTTGACTTGACTTGACATATATCAGTGTAAAACTGACTCAGGCACATGTCTGGGGATTTGTAAGGCAATTAAGAGATTTAAATATTGGTCGGAATTGTTCTATTAAGAGATTTAAATATTGGCCTGTTTTGTTTAAAGCAAGAGCAAAGGATTCTCAAAAAGTATTAAAGGGGTCATGATATGGATTTAGTTTTTTAATATGTTCCTTGAGGTTTACTTAATAAAAATGTAATACTTGATAATGTAATAAACTTTTAAAAACTTTTTTTGCACAAAAAACAAACACTACTTGAAAAAAATATGCATTGCATTAGCCATGCTTGCATTTTAATGCATTGTATTTTTAGGACCCGAGCACCGATGATGTGAGGACCCTATTGTAATTGCTCTGTCAATTCTTCTTCTTCTTCGAAATGAATCGCATTTTTGAGGGCCTAAACATGCTTGAAAACTTATGAAACTTTGCACATGCTTGGAGAAAATTCACGTCTGATATGAAATTTTAGAAACACCCCTCAACCTTGTAATTTCAAACAATAAAATTAATTTAAATAACAATACCGGTAAATAAAACTAAATACTTACAATCATTATTAATATATATATAAACTTTTACTATTTTAGTACCTCACTCCACAGAAAATCCTTTAAATTTATTTTATTCATAAAAGAACAAGAATGAAAAATAAGTAGCTTTATATTGAAACACAAATTGGGCTATAGTGGCATTGATTATAAAGAAGAAATGAATTTATTTAAAGCAAAACTGATCTGGGCTGACATAGCCTACCTCTCATTCGGGAAGAATCCAAACGTTTCCGTATTCGCGATGTAACATTTATTGCTTGCTGAACTACTGTTCATTATGTAAACTAAGGCTTTCTATTTCACTCTTGTTTCAATATCCACGTAAAACATCATCCTTCACATGCGCAAAAATGTATTTGGATGGGAGTTGCGCACGCCGACTGGTACAGATGTACTCCTAGATGTACTCGGACCATTAAACTGAGCAACTTTGTCTGCATTTTAGTTTGCTGATAAATGGCTGAAATGTAAAGCTAGCAACGCTAGAACTGATATATTGTGTCTACGTGTGTGAGTGCGGCTCCCGCGCGATCAATTGAATTTAATAAAATAAAGATAAACATTTCAATAAAATAATGAAAACAAATACAAATTAGCGTAGCCTGAACTTGCCCTAATTGCTGCACAGTTTTTCTCTTTTGTTTTGTTAATCTGTTAATTATTTTAGTGATATTTCGTGTAGTCCTATTTTTTTTATTCCTTAGGCTGTATTTTCTGTTCTCTGTGTTGCAGGTATATGATGTGTAAATCCTAATGTTCTTTTGATGTTGCCATTTGCGCGTCCAAAGGTAAAACACTGGGGAGAAAAAAAAACAAAAAACATTTGTGGTATTTTAAGACACGCATCTATTCTAATTTAATTTTAATTTGACATTTTAATCGTGTCGTTTAGTGAGTGATTGTCGGTCAGGAAAATAAATGAAATGTTCACATAATTCTCCACCAGATTTACTATGCTGCACGCAAGTTCCCGCTGACTCAAAAATGTGCGTACACGAGCTGAGACCTGACGTGAGATTTGATCATAGCCACGGCTGACGTGAGATTTGATCGTAGCCACCGCTCACGGTCATATTGATAAATGCCAAATTTTGCGTGGAAATGAGCGTACGCACAGTTTTCTGCCGTACGATAGTTTGATAAATGAGGGCCATTGGGTGCAAAATCTGAAAACCCAAATGGAAGTGAGACATTTAGAATTTTCTCTGCAAACTTTTTGCAGTTTTTGCCATTTCTAGACATTGTACTTTAATGAACCCCTCCTAGACATTTTATCAGATCAACATCATATTTGGTCAGTCTAAGATCTTGCGAAGATCTTGAGTTTTTGCTGAAGGGCGGCCAAACGAAGTTCGATGTTTCACCATGAAACAGGAAGTTGTTATTATAGGGAACAGCATTGCCTCAGATTCATTACCTTCAGCTACAAGAAGCCATCTCAGCTCGCCATTGATGTATGCTCAGTGCCTAGGATGGTACCTAGGATTGTTGCTCCAACCTGTAGTGTTCCGTTGAGCATGACACTTCTTCCTCAGAAAAGTGCCTCTGGACCATGGAGCTTCTGCCTGGATGATGCCCTTTCAGGAGAAGCGCTGCGTGAGTCAGTCTGCCCTCAATAACAGCGGTGGACCTTGTGGACCCCGGTGATGAGCTCATGTCGACTGGCATCCGCATTCCTCTCACCCAATCCTTCAGGAACAATACTGCGTTACTTGCCCTGCCTCAGAGCAGCATGGAGCCGCAGTTGGTACCTGTTATATGGCCTCCCAGTGACAGGGATGTTGGCATTCCCCTGCCGCCTACGATACCGAGCAGCAGTAAAGAAAGAAAAACAGCTTATCCTCATAAGCCCGGCTCGTAATTCTCTCCACCGTGGGAGAGTTGCGAGCTGAGCGCAGAAACTGCAGCGAGGGTTCTCATGTCGGCACAGGTCCCACATGGCCTTTCATCATCTATACGTGTATGGAAGATAAAATTCCCAGCACTCACACGATATGTATAGCCCCTGTATCAGTGCAGTGGTCTTTCGTGTATGGAGGACAAAATTTCCCTGCACTCACAAGATATGTATAGCCCATGTTTTAGTGCAGCGGTCTGTCGTATACGGATGACAACATTCCCAGACACTCTCACGATAAACAGCCCATCTCAGTATAATGGCCTGTCATGTACAGCAGACAAAATGCCCGGCACTTACACAATGCAGCCCCCTGTCTCCGTTCAGTGGTCGGTCATGTACAGAAGACCAAATTCCCTGTGCTCACCTCACACGTTATAAACAGCCCGTCTCAGTGCAGTGGTCAGTCGTGTACAAAAGAGCAGATGCCCGGCACTCCAGCCGAGACTGGGCTGAGTGCTTTAGTCATTTCCCCGCTCGCTTTGTCGCTTTGTCAATCTCACATGATGCTGAAGTTCCGAATGCAGAGGCTCTCTCACTGATAGTGGATGCTATCGCTTGGGGTTATATGTGAGCCAGGGACAGTAATTGACGCTATTGGCTGTTGTTCTACTCTATGATTGGTGTAACCTTAGCCTTGTATCTTCGGTCTTCACCTCTCGCTCGGCGGGATTTAATTCTGTTCCCACAGCGTCGCTGTCACAATACTGCAGTGACCGCAGCGTGGCCGCCGTTTATCGCTTCTATGATACTAACGCTGGTGCTGCGCTATTCTTTGCCTTCTTTGTTAAACACCAGCTGGTCGTTGTTTTTCATAAGTAGTGTAGTGTCGCTTACACTAGTCACTGTACACTCTGGCGCTGGTGCCGGCCATAGCCCTCATGATGCACTAGAAAAGGCTATACTGCTGTTTCCAACGCCAAGTCTCTCTGCACTCGATCTATGTGACTGTTATCTAGCCACGCCTCAGAATCCAGAGAACGATCATGGCCGTAACAGTGCCTTTTATATCAGAACTAGTTGCCTTCGAGCAATGACTTTTCCGTTGTGCAGCGTGACAGCTGTAGACAGGTTTTGCAACCTGGAAATTCCCTTTTTCGCACCGCATATCTGTCTGTGCAGGGGAAGACGACTGAGCAGCCATTGGATGTCTGACAGGCTTCGTGGCCACGCCCCTCTCTGCCCGGGTCTTAACTAGGTTGTATAGACCGATATGCAGCGCCACTGCTCGCACGATTAGCAACGGCATATGCAAACTGATGCTTTCACGACACAGCCTTCTGTTTTCTATTATTTCTAAAGCGCTACGACTGTGTTATTGCTTATTATTCCACGCTCTGCATTTTATTAGTCCAGCGTTGCTCGACTGTGTGTAGTTGGAAGGTGTTCATGACGCCGTATTGGCCCTCTGGCAGCTTGATGTTTGGTGTTTCAACTAGGTCCGGTGCCCAGCCGAAGTGAGGCAGGTGCTGCAGGCCCTTCAAATAATGAAATATGAATGTTGAGCATGGCTATTTCCCCTTTACATGAGTGGAGCGCGTGTTCTGAATGATCGAATCATCATAGTCCATTCAGAGAGTGTATTAATCCATCTCATCTTCTGCTTCGCAAAGTCCTAAAACCAGAGTAAAAAAAGAGAACTGAGCCTTGTTATGATGCAAGCTCGCATTTCACAGGGGCGTTTACAGTTTGTCACTCACCTCCACTCATTCAAGCCGAGAAGTGTCTACCTTTAAGTGTTCTCAGGAAGCTATCAGGCTGATGGCTGCGGCTTGGCAGAGTGTTTTGCTACTGAGACTGTTAGCTCTCTTATGTCTGTTCTCACGTCCTCTAGTTGCGGCATCAGAAGCAATAATGACCTGTGTGTCAGGATCGTTTCGCTGTGCAGCTGGATTATATCAGTGTGCCTGAAGTGTATCTCTTTTTGGTCAGACAGCCCCTGTCAATGGTCCTTTGCAAGAGTGCTTGATATTCATAGTCGCCAGGCATAGAGCACTATCAATGAGAATTTTGAGTGGCACAAGAAGGCTGATCACCCCTCGCCCTTCTACATGATCATCTTGTGCTGGGCACTCTGATCAGTTGTGATTTTAAAGTTTCCTCACTCGCATCGCGATGTGCCCTGCAAGAGGATTATATCTACAACGTGAACGGGCATTGAGAGTGGTGTCAGAAAGGTCTTGTGACTATTACGACAGTTGTTGACGCCCCTTCTAGGTCGTTTAGCCATTCGCAGTCTGCCGTTACAGGCGCAGACACCGCTGCCTTTCTGCGCGAAAGTCACCCTTGTGGGTTATTTTACGCGCATTGCTGTTGTACACATTCATGGTGTAAAAGCACAGACATGGGATCCGTCATCATTTGTGTTTTCTCCCACACAGGTAATAATCTATGAGGTTGGCTATGAGGCGGTAAAATTTATAACAGGATGTTCCTTGCAACATATGTATTGTCCGTGCAGGAATCAGGCTATGTGAATCAACCCATACGGAAATTTAAAATATGACATATGTCCCTATATCGCAAGTGACACTGTCATATATGCAAAATATATGACAATATATTGCTATCACATATATACATATCTCTAGATATATGTTGATATATGTTTATAACATATATAAAATGTCCATATTAAATAAATATATTGACATATATTAATACCATGTATATGATATTTGTTTATATAATATTATATGTTATGACCATATATGTCACAGATATATGTTTAATTTATATATGCTAATATATGTTTATAACATATATAAAATGTCCATATTAAATAAATATATTGACATATATTAATACCATGTATATGATATTTGTTTATATAATATTATATGTTATGACCATATATGTCACAGATATGTTTAATTTATACATGCTAATATATGCCAATTTATTTAAACAACATACAAACATTTTACACGCTTGTTTTCCATATTAATTCCTTATGTTTTCATTATTTGAACAGACTGAACTTTTAACAAGTCTACACAATCCAAATTTCATTTCAATTTCTATCCCATTTTAGAATTAGCACAATTTTTTAAAAACTTGATTTATTTTACATATTTATTTTACCTTATCTTAACTAGCTCACAAAAACTGTTGTAAAAAAACAAATGCAATGAAAATAAAGATCTAACCCAACTTAAAAATAATTTTAATTAAATTACTTATTTAATTATTTTGTATGGTTTAAATTAATTTTGTAGTTGTTGTTATTTGACATTACTGTGACCTAAACCAAGAGTTACATAATGAAAATAGTATGCTTAATGCTTACTGATTATTGAATAAAGCGTTTAGATTTGACCCAAATAACAAACAAGCAAACAAACAAACAAACAAAAATGATAGAAACACTTTCAGTCTGCATTTCAGGCCTTGCATTTAGGATGCTGCACAGTTACGTCATCGCGCGCGCCCAAATTCAAACGTAATCAAAAGACCAGGGGGCCAAGATGGCGTCTTGCTGAGTAGACCTGTAATGCGCACCTGTTCTGATTGAGAAGGAATTTTTTTGGTCTGATAGTGTTGTTTCGCTTACTGAGATATTCGATGCTATTCAGTCCCTGAACTCCAAGCAAGACACGGTTTTTCAAAAGATAACTCGCATCGAGAGCTCCATTGAGATCACAACTGCGGCTGTAAATTCTTTGTCAGACACCGCCAATCGACTCCTTTCAGATGTTGCCACTCATGGCGAAAAGATCGGTAAGGCCGAAGCTTCGATACAACATATGCAACAAGAGAATGTGTCTCTCAAGTCCAGAGTGGAAGAGCTAGAAAGGTACAGCCGTAGATGGTGTTTGAAATTGCTCGGAGTGAAAGAACGTGAGGAAGAAAATGTCCGAACGATCACCATAAATCATCTTGCAAGAGTGGTCCCGCGAATCAAAGACAAGCTGGAGGAGGCTGTGGATGTGGTCCATCGTGTAGGCAAACAACGACCAGATGGCTCGCCGCGACACATCATCATTCGATTCGCCACACGGAGGTACCGCAACATCATTTGGATGGAAGCTAAGAATTCTATTTACCTCAGAGAGAACGCTCTCTATGTCAAGGAGTCCCTATCCAGAGCGGACATTGAAAGTCGGAACAAACTTTGGCCCCTTGTCCTGGCGGCACGAAAGGAAGGAAAGAAGGCCGGTTTCAGCGGTCCATTTGCTGTTATCAATAACAAGAGAATCGCTGCCAACTCAGCACCGCATCCGTAACCTGACCACAAATTTCTAACCGCGTGTCAGGTTCGATTTACTTTTTTCTGCACATGTTTGCCCAGTTCGAATTATTGACATTCTTCAAAGGGCGTTCGACCTTATTCTACTGATTCCCTGATCCTTCTTAAAGGAAACAGCGTTACATAACTTCCAAGTTAGGTGTTCAATACACACTGTAGTTGTCATTTTCCTTTTCTTTCTTTTTCCCGTAATTTTTATTATACTTTTATTTGTTAATGGACAAATTCGAGTTCAACCAGCTGAACATTGTTTCTTTAAATGTGCGGGGCTTAAGAGATGACATTAAAAGAAAAGCAATATTTCTGTTTTGTAGACGTTATAATGCAGATTTCATTTTCTTACAAGAGACTCATTCAGCTGCTTCTGATTCAAAATTTTGGACAGCTCAATGGGGCGATATGGTTTATTTTAGTCATGGGTCAAATAATTCAGCTGGTGTTCTTATTTTAATTCATAAGTTTAAAGGAAATATTGTTAATTCTGCATCCTCCCCTGATGGCAGATGGGTTATTCTAACTGTTAAATTAGAAAATGCCATCTTTGTTATCTGTAATATTTATGGGTTTAACTCTCACACTATGAATAATTCCTTTTTCACTGACATTTCTTTTATTTTATGTCAATTGATGAAAACAAACCCAAATGCTAAGTTAATAATTGCAGGAGATTTTAATGAAGTCTCTGATGATTTAATGGATAGGTTTCCAAGGAAAGTTAGACCCTACTCTCAAAACCCTAATATTATTGATTCCTTATGCAAAAATCTATCTTTAGTGGATTCGTGGCGCTACTTTAATAGTTATTCATTTGAATACACTCTAAAAAATGCTGGGTTAAAAAAACCCAAGCTGGGTAAAATATGGACAAAACCAGCAGGTTGGGTTAAAAGGCACCTATTATGCCCTCTTTCACATGATGTAATATAAGTCTCTGGTCTGGTCAAGTTTCAGCTTAAAATACCCCACAAATTTGCCCCTATTTGGGGGTGAGCAAAAACACGCCTTTTACTATATTACTATATTGCTGGCTAAAAAAATAAATCCAAAATTGGTTGAAAAAAATGGCTGGGTAAAAACAACCCAATCCCTGGTTTTGTCCATATTTAACCCAGCAGTTTTTAGAGTGTATACATGGAGCAATGCATCAAAGTCTTTAAAATCGAGAATTGACCTATTTCTTATTTCATCCAGTCTGCTACAACATGTTCAAGATATCTCCCATCATTATGCTCCCTTTTCAGATCACCTTCTGATTAAATTGTCTTTACAGACTGTTCGCAAGCCCAGCCTCCGTGGATATTGGAAACTTAACAACTCTATCTTAGAAGATAAAATTTTTACAAAAAATATTGAAACCTTAGCCACCAATATCTTTAATTCAGAGAAATTAGATTATGCTTCTAAATGGGAGTTATTTAAATTCAAATCCAGAGAATTTGCCATTAGGAGAAGTAAGGAATTAAAAAAAGACAGAGATCGCATAGAAACAGAACTACTGAACAAAATTGATACTCTTTGGAAAGTTCAGACACTCTCTCAAACACAAGAAAGTGAGCTCCAATCCTTAAAGCTAAAACTTGATGACTTATATACTAGTAAAGCTAGTGGTGCTTTTGTGCGTTCAAGAGCTAGATGGATAGAAAAGGGAGAGAGGAATACAGCATATTTTTTTGCCCTTGAAAAAAGGAATTTTAAGATAAATTCTTTGTCGGCATTATATATTAACAACACCTTATGCAAGGATCCCAAACTAATTTCAGATTTTATCAGCTCTTTTTATGAAAAACTTTATCAGTCTAACTTTAATTATGACCTTTGTAAATCATTTACTAATGATATTCAAGATTTTATTCCGTTAATTAGTAATGACTTCAAAAACCTCTGTGATTCCGACCTTAAGAAGGAGGAATTACTGTCAGCACTTCAATATATGAAAAAGGGTAAGAGTCCAGGTCCAGATGGGTTTTCAACTGAATTCTACCAACACTTTTGGAAGGTATTGGAAGATCCCCTTTTCTTACTGTTTAATGAGTGTATTAAAAAAAGAATTTGGTTACTACTATGAAACAAGGATTAATCTCCCTGATTCCTAAACCAGATAAAGATCCTCAAAATATAGATAATTGGAGACCTATCACTCTCTTAAATATAGATTATAAATTGTTTGCACTAGTTTATGCTAAAAGATTAAAATCTGGATTGAATGAAATCATTAATGAGACTCAAACTGGTTTCATGAAAAATAGACACATTAGTAATAACATTCGCCTTATAATTGACCTTCTAGATTATTCTGATCAAATTGACTCGGGGGCTCTTATTGTGTTGTTAGATTTCTGTAAAGCCTTTGACACCATCGAACATGGCTTCTTACTCCACTCACTGAAAGTTTTTGGTTTTGGCAATAATTTTATTGATATTATAGAAATGTTTAATAAAGATATTAATAGCTCTATTATTCTTAATATGGGAACCTCTAAAAGATTCGGGATCCATCGTGGCATACGTCAAGGCTGTCCAATCTCTCCCTTTCTATTCTTATTAGTGGCTGAGATTCTTTCTATTCAGGTTTTGAATAATCAGAACATTCTGGGACTGAAAATATTTGATAGAGAAATCTAAATTTCTCAATTGGCAGATGACACTACTTTATTTCTGAGAGATAAAAATCAAGTTAAAACAGCCCTGGAATGTATATCTAAATTTTCCAAATCCTCTGGCTTAATGTTAAATCTTAAAAAATGTGAAATTTTATTTATACACGATTCTACAGATCTATTAGTTGAAAACATACCAGTAAAGGACTCTGTTAAATATCTTGGCATTCATATTTCCAAAAATACATATACACGTGAACAACTGAATTTTATGCTTAAAATTAAAAAAACAAAAAATATTCTGAATAACTGGTTACAAAGGGATCTGACGTTGTTTGGGAGAGTGTTGCTTTCCAAAGCTGAGGGTCTTTCCAGATTTGTTTACCCAGCTCTATCCCTTTATGTCAGTGATAAAACCTCCAAAGAAATTAATAAAACATTTCTTGACTTTATTTGGAAAAATAAACCTTCCAAATTAAAAAAGGATATTATATCTGGCAAAAGAGCTGATGGTGGGTTAGAGATGTTAGATTTTTTTGATATTAACAATACTTTTAAACTTAATTGGTTAAGAAACTGTCAAAGAAATGAAAATTCATCATGGTTCTTTATTCCTCAGTCTATTTTCAAAAAGCTTGGAGGCTTATCTTTTCTACTGAGATGTAACTATCTGCCTGGTAAACTACCAATTAAACTATCCAGATTTTACCAGCAAGTGTTATTAGCTTGGAAAATTGGTTACCACCACAATTTTTCTCCACACAAAATGCTTCTCTGGAACAATTGTCTCATTACCTCTAGGAATAAATCTTTATTTATACACAAATGGTTTGAAAAAAATATATATTTTGTGATGGATTTGTTTGATGATAATGGAAATGTTTTGTCTTATGAAGATTTTATGTTTACCTACAATTTCCCCATTCCATTTAAACAGTTTCAGCAAGTTGTGAAAGCTATTCCATATGGGTTGAAACATTTAATGAAAAGTCACCTTACTTTTGGAAGTAACGAAAGGAAACTTCCTGAGTTAATAGTTGATGGTATAAAACTATTTTCTCATTCTTGTAATAACAAACATATCAGATTA